>VMBQ01000856.1:60846-134064 GCA_007657795.1 Dreissena rostriformis | reverse complement strand
CATTTGTATTTGGGAACAGGCTAAAGTTATAATGTTTACATGTGCCACAATTGAAAGTGTCAGGAGCACATTCATATTTTGAATGTTCCACCAATTTTGGGTTAACCCTTTCTCTAGTACAGAAGCCTTCTGACGCCTTTGCCTTAAAACATAATTTAAAGTCATCTGCTGCATGTTTTGTAAAACAAGGAAAGGGTGACAATTTTCTTAGTATCACTAACTAAGACTATATGTATATAAAAAGCTTCACAAATATTATGGAAAAAGAGAGCTTTGCTCATGAAACTCTTCTTTTTACACAATGTTTAAAGCCTTGTCTGCTTCAAAAATATAAAATTGCATTTCTGTATGTGTAGGTGATAAGCTAGATTGTTTTTATACCAGATTTTAATATTTTACTGAATAACCTTTTTTAAAGAAAAGCATCATTGATTTTACACCATTGTTCTTTGTTAAAAATAATAAAATGCTTGTTAAAGGGAATGTTCTGTTCCAACCAATGTTATGTTACCAATGTTTTGTTAAAGGGAATGTTCCATATCCAACAATATTAAATGGATTGTTCCATTTTCAACAATGTTAAATGGATTGTTCCATTTCCAACAATGTTCAAGGGAATGTTCCATTTCCAACAATGTTAAAGGGAATGTTCCATTCCCAACAATGTTAAAGGGATTGTTCCATTTTCAACAATGTTAAAGGGAATGTTCCATATTCAACAATTTTAAAGGGAGTGTTCCATATTCAACAATGTTAAAGGGAATGTTCCATTCCCAAAAATGTTACAGTGTGTTGCATTTTTTTTTTGAAGATAGCCATATTTTATAAGACATGTTTTTATTCATTAGATTATTTATGTTTGTTTCATGAATGTTCATTCAATCATATTCCTGATGAACGATTTTATATATTTGTATAACTGGTTGTGAGTCATTTAGTAGAATGTTATAAACCCTGTACCAAGCAATGACGAGATTTTACTAGCTTTTTGAAGACGATTAGAAATAATTGTGGGAACAGGAGAAATTGCTCAACATGAGACATTTCTCCTTTTCCCACAACGATTTCTACCCTATCAAGGTAATTTCTTCTTATTGTTTTGTAGGGTTTACGCTATGAATCAAGGATACTGTAAGTGTTTTTCAAAATGTTATAACTTTATCTCATTACAAGCAGACATTAAAGAGTTTTGGATTCTCAACAGTGTTTTGGTCAGAATCGCTGACTAAGTTTGTTTAAACGTTTAACTTCACTATGCAAATTTGTATTTTCAGAAGAAATGTTAAAACATGTGCTTGTTTATATTGTAAATAAAATGTGTTTCACTTTTCAATGTTATTCTGTTATTTTATTGATTTCAATCACCTTCGTTACGTGCTTACTTTTGTATTATTTGGCTCCATGGCAGCAGCGGTGGCAATTAAAACACATTGACAAAGACTATATGAATGAGCGTTGCTGTTGTATTTTGGTTTGAAATGGGTTAAATGGTCAAGTATTGGTTGAAAAAAGGCCTATTTAGTTTTCGGGTAATATTATAGTCAAGAAACTGGTCGGTATTTTTGGTCACGATTATGGTCGGGAAAGTGGTCAATTTGGTTGCAAAAATGGTCGGGTTTTTGGTCCAAAAGTGGTTTGGAAAATGGTCGGGTTTTTGGTCCAAAAGTGGTTGGGAAAATGGTCGGGTTTTTGGTCCAAAAGTGGTTGGGAAAATGGTCGGGTTTTTGGTCCAAAAGTGGTCAGGAAAACGGTCGGGGTTTTGGTCGGAACAGGTCAGAATTTGTTAGAAAAGTGGTCGAAAACTAACGTCGGGATGACGTCGGAAAATGACGTCTAAAAACCTTTCAAATCCGACCATAAGTCTGACGGTCATCCGACGTCGGAACCCGACGTTAATCTGACGTCTGTCCGACGTCCTGTGTCTGCTGGGTATAGACTGGGGGACATAAAGATGAACAGGACACATACAATATAACAAGTAACAGACCATTTTCCCTTTGACGTCCAAGTTTTGACATTGGGAGGCAGGGTTCTGGGTTTTTTTCATCGTGAGAGAATACACATCTGGCAGTCAACAGGGTTTTTCAATGATTCTTTCTATTGAACTCGTTAATGTGCATCTACATATGAAATATCTAGAAAGCTGGGCCAAACATTGTGAACACGGATGGTAACAAGAGATTCTATGATTCTATGTTATATTCGAAATTAACCTACATTTGAGGCCTCTAGTGTAGCTCAGTTTTGCTATGAATTGACCCTGTGAACTAGTTTTAAAGGTCACTACTTAGATTGGACCTTGACTTTTCTTTGACCTAGTTTATCCTTTTTTACCAAGTTTGTAGGAAATCCAAGCAGCATTGTGACCTCTTAAAGTGGTACTGTTCCTAAGACTGATCAGTATTATTAAAGCTCACATCGTCACCATGTAACAAGCGACCCAAACCCCCATCAATCATGTGTATCAAACGAGGTCACACATGAAATGCCTTCAGACGATCATCCATTGCTTAAAAGTGCTTACTGTTTACCATATGTTATGCATGTTATGTTGTATGTGCCCAAAAACTATATTCAGGGTCGCTTTCATATGTGACCCGATACTAACATCCCAAGCAAGTCATCTCTAGGAATTTTTCGTGTGATCTTGTTCATGCAATAATAAATGCTCAATAAATGTATCAAAATACTTT
Source organism: Dreissena rostriformis (assembly GCA_007657795.1). Classification (NCBI taxonomy): domain Eukaryota; kingdom Metazoa; phylum Mollusca; class Bivalvia; order Myida; family Dreissenidae; genus Dreissena; species Dreissena rostriformis. Next base: position 131,371 of record VMBQ01000856.1, on the reverse strand, counting down.
ATATTATATAAAGTAGTCATATACATAACAAACACATTGAAGCAACAAGGGTGATTAGTTATCATGTCAGTAACCTAATGGGAGCCAATTTAATAATACAGCGTTGTTTGTTAAGGGAAATAATAAAAAAAGTCAAGCAACACTAAAATGAAAGTTGGTAACAATTAATATCTAAAGAATGAAATTGTCCATGAACACTAACTGACAATAAATATACACTGACAAAATCGCAAAGACGCAGTATCATTATCTTCACAATTATTCTTCAGTAACACACAAGTTCATATGTAATGTTTATTCCGGCTGGAGACCCCAAGGTTTTCCTTTTCTTCCTTGGGTATGTTGGCGTCATCTTAACCGGCACCGTCAGTTGTTCGGCATATACAGCTTATTGTTGTACCACTTTTAAAATCATGTCATGCACATATGTGTACGTCTTCTTCTCTTTCGCGGCGAAGGTCGTGTACTTATGCCCCCTTTTGGAGTACTTTGTGTGCTGTCTGAAATAACAACAAATGTGTGTGTATTCCTTGTTATATTATATAATTCAGACTGAGCCCATCAAATCAAAACTGTGAAAGGTCCAAATATGATCTGGTTAATATGCACAACAGCTGAACATCTAGTATCTGATGACAACAATAATATAAACTGGAAAAGTCGCTCCTTTGGAAGCACAAACTGCATCAAAGAAATATAATAGCAGACCCGGTTTGATTGGGTCTGTTCAAAACATACAGATCTCTGATTGGCAGTCCAATATCACATGTAATGACTAGCCGTTTAGGATCTATTGTGAATAGATTGATCCTCAGTAAAACCGAGTTCAGTTAGTGACAAAACCATGAGAATTCCCCCAGGAAAGTTTCAACTGCAAACGCTGTAGGTGGAAGCACTTTGATTTTAGAGCCTATGTTAAAGTTTTATATTAGAGGTCACAGTGACCTTGGTCATTGACCTTGTGACCCAAAAATGGGTGTGGCGTTTAGAACTGATGAATGTGCACCTAAAAATGAAGCTTCAAAGTTGTAGGTGGAATCACTTTGATTTTTGAGCGTATGTCAAAGTTTTATATTATAGGTCACAGTGACCTTGACCTTTGACTTAGTGACCCAAAATTGGTTTGGCGTGTAGAACTCATTAAGGTGCATATACACATGAAGTTTCAAAGTTGTAGGTGGAAGCACTTAGATTTTAGAGCCAATGTTAAAGTTTAAGCACGACGCGGACGGCGGACAACGAGCTGGCTATGACAATACCTCGGGTTTTCTTCCAAAACAGCCGAGCTAATAATCACACAGGGCACTGAAACAGCAGCTGTAATTTTGGGTTGATGTGCTCCTCAGTCACAAGTGGGTAGCCTACAGTAAAGCAAACAGTAACGAGCACTTCATGTTCAGGCTTGTCTAGTATGTGTAACTTACCAATCATTGATGATATTGTGGTGCTTGCATCTTTGACAAAGATGCCGGCATCTTGAAAATGTTGTAGGCAGCGCTTTAGGCCTTCTCGCTCCAATAGTGTAGACGTCATGTTGGTTTCTCGTTTGTTCACTTTGACACAAACCAGGATGTCATTGCAGTCATGTGTCATCGCAGTGTAAGTCAGTGCCCCAGATAATTATTTGGGTAATAGAGTTTTCACACATTGATTTTGAAAAATAGGGTGATTTCAATTTTTAAATAGGGTGAACTGAATTAAAATGTATACCTCAAAATCATTGCTGCTTTACTTATGTTGCACAGACTGGGTGCAGTATGCACATTTCAACTTTTTTTCTGTCCCATCAACGTCAACAATTTCTAACCGGATATGACTTTTTCCACTTTTTACAGGGTTTTTTCAATCACGGACTTTCCGTCATGTATTTGAATGTCAACTCGCTACGTTCAACAGCTGCATACACAGTTTCTCACCAATCGATAACAAAAAATGATTCGGTTTTTTGTACTTGGTTGGAAAAAGTATGTGATCAACATATATTTAGATAAACAATCGCGGACGTCTGTCGACCTCGCCTAGACATTTTTATTACGCACCGTTATAGAAACTGAAAGTACAGACGCTTTACAAATACATGCGCGCGATTTGATGCACGAGCAAAACAGTTACCTACGCTAAGTCAACATCTCCATCATTTGCATCATCGGATACTGGCTGAAAGAAACAAAAGCATTTATTAAATGATTTGGATTAGTAATTGTATAGAGTTGAATCATTTTTGTCTGGAAAGACACAGCAATATTTTCATGGAGATAAAAATATACATTTGTACTACTTGAAATGTGGTCATTGAACATAGAGATGCACCCGGCCATGCGCTCTTGTGTGTGATGTTACTAGTTTTGCGCACACATTATTTCATCATGAAAATATTGTCCACAATCATAGCAATATGCTTTTAAACATGATGACCCATCACAAGTATTATTGATGCACATACCATGTTGACTGTACAGTTCTGATTAAAATTTGTGCCATGCATTTCTTTTGCCAGTGCACGATAGTTTAAGCGCAAGTAATTTTAAACATAATTTGAAGTCAAGTAATGCAATCGAATGGTCTGCAAAGTAATTTGAAAAGATATATACTGTAATCGGAGGAAATCAGCTGACGAAGTTTGCGCCTATAATTTTATTAAAATAAACTTCGATTAATATTCTCTAACCTTTATAGTCTGTTGTGCCACAGATTTGGTCTTGAGCAACAATAACAACGTTTAAGCAATTTTAAGTTGAAAACGGAGCCTAACAGTGAACCATAAAAATCGCACATCACAATATAAGAACATTATAACAAGTTTGAAAGTTGTGCATTGATACATTATCCGGACTTCTCCGGACAAAAGCGTCTACGGACAAACAGACGGACAGGCAGACAACACAGCAGACGTCCATATTGATTCCAGTATACTCTCCTTCATTCCGTATAAGTGGGATAATAAACAGAATTAATTTCTGATGATATGTCAGATGTTAGTAAAACATGTTCTTTGATTGACGTGAATGTATATGATATTTGAATAAATTATAAAAAAATATTACATATCATGAATAATAATTTTATAAAATTGTCTTTAAATAAGTGATACGATGTAGACCTTGTTATTTGTCATCGAGACAGTCTTAACGACCTTAGAAATCAATCTAAGACATGCTGACATATAACATATACTGTATTCATTTACTTATTTAGTTACATATATTAAAATCTTCAAGAGAGACAAAGCAACATTACATACGGGACTATATGATCTTCAGTTGCATAATGTTAAAAACAGTCTTCCAAAGGATCGATGAACTTTGGAGTCGTATACACACGTATAAGTTTCAACTATGTTACACATTACCTGTTTTTTAAATAGATACTATTTTTCTATCATAGTTTGTTGTCAAATAACCAACTTTGAGGGGTAAAGATGCGTATGAATTAATTTACGAGAGCGAAAAAAGCGAGTGATTTCATGAGACGCATGTTTACCCCTGACCATGGGATTTGCAACGAAAAATGATAGAAATTTATTTTTCTCAGACAGCATGTATATGTTAATCCAAGAGAACTATATTTATATAAAGTCCGCTTATCTTTCTACAAAAACGTTAAATAACCATTATATAACAATATGGTTAAAATGTGTTTTTTTTTAAATAAGCGAATGACGTCAGACACATTGATAAAAACCAAAGATCAAATAGGACGCAGTTTTAATCGATACTTACGGGAGTTAAATTTGCTAAAGACACATCGTATATGTTTAATAACGCTTACATTTCGTATACAAATATCATAGATTGTACCATGAAATATCATAGTTGTGTGTAACAAGAACGCTAAGTTTGTAACGATTTTGAGAGTGCGCATTTAAGCAAGTGTACTTCACTGAAAAATTATATCGAATGCAAAACATAAGGCTCCATCATTATAGAGGTTTCTTTAATTCTTTTCCTTAGAGCTTGCTAGAAACTAAGTATTAATAACAGTAAACTGTGAACTGGTAACAATTGACGTGAACAGAATAAAGGTGAGTGCTCCCGCAAACTATATTAATCAAGAACTGTGTTAATGAACGTCTTATCTCCTCGAATCCCAGCCAGAAAGATACTGATTCCCGGATTTATGTGCTGCAATATTACCCACCCGTCATAATCGCACACGGTTACATTCCACTAAACCCATAAATCACAACACTCCTCCCCACTTTAACTGAAAGGTTTCCAGCCAGAGGTGGGGTAGAGTGACTAAGAACCTTATCATAGTTTGTTGAGCAACAAAGCCCTAACAAATGTTACGAATCTTTCCGGGAAACATATGTTTTTTTTATTAGCGAACAAAGAAGTCCAACTAATTCATCTCTGGAGCAACTTTTAGTTGAACAAAGAAGCCCAACAAATTCGTGCTCCCTCCAATGCACCAATGCTATTTGTTGGACAATGTAACCCAAACAAATGCTTCTGCATCAGCTGAACAATTTTCCTCTCCTTGAGCAAAGAAGCCCTAAAAGAGAGAAAATTAACACAAGTAAACCATTAAACTATGGTCATTGTTTAAATGGACCCTCCACTTTAACGGTTAACACTCTGCTGTGATCCAGTTGTCCGGGACAAGTAAGCCCACTTTCCTTACTGGCATCACCATGACCTAGAGTATGGCAGACCGAACAAGCAAGCCCTTTTGTCTGACCATAACTCGTTGCTAGTCCCGTTGCCCGTTTCCCTCCAGGATCGCAGACAAAGTTGGCATCCATGGATAATGGATATCTACTGCCATCAGGGAGTAAAGGAAACTCACCTGATGCATCCTTGGACACGGAGAGTAAAGGAAACCCTCCCGAAGCACGGTCCAGCTCAGGGAGTAAGGTTAACCCACCTGAGTGCAGCCTTTCACCACTTTGAACATTCCCGGACAGTGTATCCCAACAATCCTTCACAATAGGCAGTGGAAAGGTATCCTTCACAGTCACATTGTTAAATGCATGACAGTCAATGCACCAGCGGACCTTACCCTCGCGTTGTGTTATCAGAACTGGTGCGGATGCCCATTCACTTGTTGACTCTTTAACACTATCATCTAGCATTCTCTTCAGGTGCACTTTTTGTCCCAGCAAAGCAAGCAGGAGTCCTTCGAATCCTGGGCTTAACTGGTTTGGCACTTCCTGTGTAAATTGAGTGTTGAATTTCATTGAATTTTTCAAGGTAATGTTCATCCTTTGTCAAAACATCCTGGAAATCACCCTGTTCGTCATTCCTACCAACAATTGACTGTAAAGACTCTTCCTATAAATGGAAAAGTACCTCAACCTTTTCGATGTCACACTGGTTTCCACGCAATTCACCAACGGTATCCTGTTTGCAACTATGAAAAACTCTGCGCATTCAAACGCAGTCCCTGAAGGAACAGTGTCGTTTGAAACCATGTCATCTTCCTTTGAAAGCTTCTGTTTGAAATCCAGAACTGGACTAGAAATCTCAGGAAATCTCAGGAACTGAATGAACTTGAGGAGGACTATAAGCCCCTTCTTCAAGACAATCTTCCTTATTATTTCCAATCAACACTGGAGAAGAGAAACCCACATCCGGAACTGAATAAGAGAACTCAGGAACCGAATGCACTTGAGGAGGATTATAAGCCCCTACCTCAAGGCATTCTTCCTTATGATTGCCAATCGCCTCTGGAGAAGAGACACATACATCCGGAACTGGATTAGAAACCCCAGGAACCGCCTGCACTGGAGGAGGACTATAAGCCCCTACCTCAAGACATTCTTCCTTATTCGTGCTCATCGACACTTGAGAAGAGACACCAACATCCCCTTTGCATTCCTGCGTACGCTTATCAGCACAAGAAACCCTACAAACAGAGTGTACGCTTGTGTGTTGACCCTTTACTTTCTTGGGCGGACATCAATAAGCATTCCAGAAAAATGTACCATTGACTCTTGCATTTGAATGTAGGTATAAGACGCGAACATTACATATAGGCCGGCGTAGCAACGCGCTTTTTTATATGTCAAAGTTTCATTAGCGAAAGAGTAGCAAACATCAATCTTCAATAAAAACAAGTGTACTGACGGCACAAAATATAGGGTCGGTCGGGTTCGTAGACACATAAACACATTTTCACTCCTAGTGATATGCTACAACAGCATTCAGTCGAATAAAACGACGAGACACCAATTGTTTTGTAGTGTAATATTAAACCACTATTCAAATTTATTGTGTCTCATGCATCTTTGTTCTAAACGTCCTTTTTGTGAGGTGAACCCGAACGGTAATTTTTTTCAATTTTTACAAGCACATTAGAATTAATTTTCGCAACCTTCACACTGTTGATGCATTTTGGGTCAATGCATTCAATCAGAACAATTACCAAAGTATTGATCGTACACTTAAGTACATAAGGTATAGAAATATGTTGGTATCTGGTTACATGACCAGGAAATAAGAGGTAAGTTTTTTTATTATCTAAATTCACCAAAAGTATGTCTATTTAACTCCTCTTTTACTGTTTCATGGAATTGGCAACAACGTTTTCAGCTGAATAACCTTATTTTATAATTGGTTGTGAAACACAAAAAAATATTGTGTGTAAGTAACTAGGCTTTGGCTGTTGTTTTGAACTGAGCAATGGCTGTTGTTTTGTCTGTTTCCATTATATGTGTAATTGGCGCCATAGTGTTTGTGACATATCTAGTTAACTGTGCAATGTTTTATGTTCATTGTTACACTGTAAGTAAAAATGCGTTGAAAATCAGTAGTACATAATAAAATGTAACAATTGATTTGACATTTTTTTTACAGGTTGGCCTTAGTTTAAAGAATGCATAGAATCCAACGCAAACAAAACACGACGACCACTATATTGCGATCGAGAGATTTAGTAATCAGAGGCCATAACATGTAGTGACCCTGATATATTAACACATATGCAAACCCATGTGTTAATCAAGATGTTGACACTGCAAATTAAGTAATCAAGTGATGTTTACGCCACCTGCAAGATCATTTAGTGACCGAGACACTGTTGATCGGTAAATGATGCAAAATACGAACCTCTGCGATGATCGAGAGATATTTACAAATGCGGACCTCAGTGGCGATAGAGAGATTGCATCATCAGATGACAACTACTGTAAAGTTCCAGACATGTTGACATCAAATGCCAGCCTGTACAGCGAAGTTCACGAGCAGTTCTGGTGCGACCTCTGGCGCGGTCTTCGGGACCTGTCTTGCTTGAGACAGCATGTTGAGGAGCACGTTGTTGGTTCCAACGCAGAACAAAAAGACACCTATGACAGCCAAACTATACATGGCGGTCTTGTGAGTAACCAGGAATCTGAAACTGGTGGAAATGTGAAGATAAAATTAAAAGACACTTTACTAGGTATGCTTAGCCCCTGTCCTAACATTATTTATATATCAAATAACAGCAGGCTGTCGAGCGATTCTCTATAAATATTACAATAAACTTTCAATAAATGATCAAAGCTTCGAGACCCAGTGTAGCGCGAAGACCTCAGTCTCTAACCTAAACGGCTACGAGATACTCGGAGGTCAAATGTCATCATGGCGATATTAGAGTTGGTACAGACTGTAACCAATTGTGTCCATAATGTTAAGTGTAGATTGGAAACTCGGTTTCGCATTGAAATCAAATAAAACATTCCCTCGAAACTCGGTTAGTCACATTAATTGTCCGACTTTTATAAAACTTTGCCATAACATTTGTTTTAATGACATAAACTTCAGATTTTGTATAAGTTATTCAACTGGTTAATAACACCCTTTGCTTGGCATTTACCAATCAACGCGGTGACCTCAGCTTTAATTATGTTTATGTGTTATGTCGTGTGTCGTGTTGTATGTAGTGTATACGCAATTTTCGCCAATCTCCTTTAAAAAAAAGACTAGCAGATGTTAAGAAGAATGTTTTTCTCTCCTGATAAAGTGTCTTGATTTGCATAATTGCATTCTATACAACATGGTCACACGAGGTCACACGAGGTCAAACTCTTATTTAATCACAAGGTAATATTTGATATAATAAGAAGCGCACCTCATACAAGCCGCTTTGATTGGCCTTTCTTAATTAAAAGTTATTCACAAATGCTGTGTTAATGATATAACGATCAAGTTGAAATCTGGGTTGTATGAGGTAACAAATTGATTTACGACGTTAAATGGAAGAATGGTCCATATTATCCGTATTAAGTAAACGTAAATATATATATATAAGACTTTGTCCTAACATTTGTCATAGTGATATTTCGGACTAGCTGAAAACTGATATTATAATATTATATTGATGTGTTGGTTGTGTAAATTTGACTATTCAAGCAAAAAATTTGCAGATTTAGATTGCCTTATGCACATACATTCATGCAACATCTATTTGGTCATTAAAATGTTGTCATTAAATTAATAGTCTATTGCATTGATGTTTTATAGGGGCTCCTGACTGTCAAGAGACTGCTTGGTGTCGGTACACTTGCTCAGTATGCGGGACAGAGTTCTCAGAGTTGCAGGAGTTCAGAATACACCAACATGAACACAACCTAATAGGCATTACATATCCAAATGAAAAACGCACTTCAAGTAAACAAGGATTTAATTTCGTCCAGTAACCTCATTAAAGATACTGCGATTCGAAAAGCAGAGCGACCGCATCTCTGCAGCGTGTGTGGAAAGGGTTTTCGCTTCAGCTCTCACCTCACAACGCATATGCGAATTCACACAGGAGAGCGGCCACACAGTTGCCGCATTTGTGGAAAGGTCTTCGTCTCCAGATCAAACCTGAATGTGCATATGTGGTGTCATAGAGGAGACCGCCCACATAGTTGCAGCATTTGTTGAAAGGGATTTTTCATCAGTTCCCACCTCACAAAGCATATGAGGAGTCACACGGGAGTTTGGCCACACAGTTGCAGCCTATGTGGAAAGGGATTTTCCCTTAGTTCCAACCTCACAAAGCATATGGCGATTCACAAATTACAGCGAGCACATCGTTGCAGCATTTGTGGAAAGGGATTTATCACCAGTTCTCACCTTACGCAGCATCTGAAGACTCACACGGGAGAGCGGCCATGCAATTGCAATGTTTGTGGAAAGCACTTTGCAAGCATATCGAGCCTGAATTCGCACATGAGTTGTCATACAGGAGACCGGCCACACAGTTGTAGCGTGTGCGGAAAGGTCTTTCTCTTAAATTCCTACCTCACTAAACATATGAAGATTCACTCGGGAGAGCGGGTGCACAGTTGCAGTGTTTGTGGAAAGGGATATTTAACCAGTTCCAACCTCACTGATCATATGAGGAGTAACACGGGAGAGCGGCCATACATTTGCAGCATTTGTGGAAAGGGATGTGTCACCAGTTCCCACCTCACTCGGCATATGAGGAGTCACACGGGTGAGCGGCCATACATTTGCATCATTTGTGGAAAGGTATGTGTCACCAGTTCCCACCTCACTCGGCTTATGGGGAGTCACACGGGGGAGCGGCCATACTTGTGCAGCGTGTGTGGCAAAGGCTTTCCTAACGGTGCTAATCTCAAAAGGCATATGTTGATTCATACGAGAGAACGCCTTCACACTTGCAGCGTATGTGCCAAAAGCTTTTCACAGAAATCAGTCCTAAAGACGCACATGAGGTGCCAAACCGGATGAAAACCTTTCAAATGTTCCAAGTTCTGTTTGCAGTTCTGCCAAAACAAATATCTGGATAGACATATACGAAGTCACAATAACGAGCGCAGACATGAGTGCCTTGCCTGTAAGAAGAAATTTGCGAAGTCATTAAATCCGCATAACAACCGCCTCCATCATGATGATCATAATAAGTAACGCGAGCTTTTCACAATTTAAAATAAATATTTAATCACAAACGTTTTCATGCACAGGGATTGTCATATATTAGTTTATGAAGTTCCTGCCATTTGTCGATCTTGTTGTATTATTATTTGTTCAAGCATTAACATTCTCCTGATTATGGGATGAATAGGCTTCAGATATAAAACAATATACATACTTAATTTACCTAAAACAATCCTAAACTTGAGCTGCTAAGCTAATTTCTCATGACTTAACCCCGCGAAATAAGTTGGGGAGGGGGTTCTTTAAGCGATGCAGGGGATTTCAATTAGGAATGATAAGTGATTTTCGACAATCGAACGGATCTTCGAATCCCAAATTACGATTCAAATATTGTATTTCTTTTCAAAGAAACTAAATAAACTTATATAAGATTAAAGTCGCATTTTTGTTTATCAGTCATTTTTTGGATAACATGTGCCATCAATTAACAACATGATAATTGCTATACTGAAGGATATATGGGGTGGGTGTGTGTATAAAGAGGTGTTCTCTGTCATTTTGCAAGAATATTAATATACCATATTTAATCTTATGCTATTCACAGTTTAGCGTCTCGAAACTAGGACAACGGAGGCAACCCGACTTTCGTTACCTTCAAATGGACAATCATTTTAATTACAATATCCTTATTGTGAATCCATTATTATCTTATCGGAATTATATAATACATAATCCAAAATTTACATTCTTACTACTATTAAGTTAAAGAAATTATCAATTACACGCTTGATTGATTAAGTACTTGCACATGTGATCATGCTTGTCTGAATGTTGTATCAGTATTATTTGCTAAGTTTTCTTCGTGTAAATAAAATCAACTAGTGCACAATGGTGTGTGGTTTTGTTTGTAGAACACACTAGGAATGTTATCTATTTATGTCCAATGTTGTATCCAAGTTTTGACATCGTGGTTGTGGAGTCCGATTGGAACAATAATGCGAAACCACAGGCAAACATATACTCTAGGGAAAGTAATCCAAATATTAAGTAGGGTATTGAAAAAAATGGGATATTAAAGCCTCTATAACGCTCAAAATCAACGAATATTTCGTAAAATAGAATTAACACATTAAAAATCAGTGTTCCTTATAACAATAGCCAAACTGTCAACGCTAGATGTGCTCTGGTAACATAGATTTAACAAGATATAAAATGCTCTTTTTTTATTTTTGTGTGGCTTAATATATATAGTATTCTTGTTCGAAAGAAATGCGAGGATTTATTTATCACGTTACATTATAACAAATTTGCTTAACATTAAATCAATTGAATACTAGTTACATCATCTAAAATCTTAATTAACATACACAGTATGTTTGTTAATTGCATATTTATTAACATTTTTGGGTTTTCGGTTCTTCGGCGCACACTGATGTGTTTACATATAAATCCGGCTATCCCGCACGTTACTTTTGGAATACAGTTTGGAATTCGCACAATAATTCACGGAAACCCAAGTTTGTAACCATGAACACTAACATTGTACCAAATTATCTAACAACACGATATATAAGGTAGAACACGTTCATATGTTGGGGTTGTTACAACCAAAACACTATCTTAAACCCTGAGAGTTTGATAATGGTGATTGACTTTGATATAAGGGGCACCACTTATATAGGCTATATGAAATAGTTATGTCAATATTTGAACACAAATAACAGTGTATTCACAACTTAAAATGCGCAAAGTTGTTCGTGTTAATGTTCGATCTAATAGCGTATGTCAAAAATAAGTTTTTTTTTTTTAATCTTTAATGCCAAGAATTAAAAACATCTTTACCCTAGTTTCAACGGCATATAAGTATATCGAATTTTCGTGAAGGATACAATCGGTGCTGGTTCGGAAATGATCGATAATTATCGTTCAAACTCTGACCGTTAAATATGGAATATAATGCTTGCACGCGCGTCCTACACGGAAGAAGATTGACCTGCATAGTTATCGAAATGGTACTGATGGCTTGCATATTTGCATAAAAACTGCCAAACAGTAGCAAACATATTTCAAAAGTTTAATAATTTAACATAAGCATGTTCCTTAATGCAATGATATATCACCAAGTTATATAAATTAACAAATACCCCATTCACTCACACGAACACAAAACCATAGATTATGTCAAGAAACAAAATGTTGAAAGTTATTTCGATGCCGTATTTTAATCATAAATGCATCATAAAGCCAACGCCATACATACACACACATCTTGTTAGCGTTTTGCCTACTAACATTTTACGACCCGAATAAGGCGTAGTTATAGTAAATGGTGAGCTGATTCATACGCAATTTTGCGACAAAGACAACAACAACACAACTAATTTGAGTAGAAATATGATCTCCTTTTTCATATAATAAAAGTAGATTGAATATTGGAATGCACTTTTTAAATATCTCGACGACCTTGTATATCCTATGTGTATCCATCGTACTGGGATAAAAGCTAGCAAACACAATATGACCGGAACATCAGAAATTCACATACACGGACATTAAAACAATAAAATATACAAAACATTCACATGAAAAGTTAAACATTTACAAACTTAAACAATTCATGACATCTATAAGTACTAAAAACTGCATACAATATAACATGAAAACATGATTTTATTCTGAAAGACATTGGCAAAAACGAAGAAATGCCGATTTGAATGTTAAAGTCGGACAATAACTCTGTAACTGATTTGCATTTACCATTCCGAGGCGGTGGTCACAGTTTTATTAATGTGTGTGCGTTTGTTGTGTACGTGTGTTGCTTGTCTAGTACATAAGTTATGTGCCCCACTGTTTGTGAATAGAATCCTTGCCATCAATAAAGGACAGTGTGTTATAAATAGGGTTCTCTCCTGGTTCTACAGCAGACATTTTACTTATATTGTGTAGTTTTAATGCAACGTATGAACGAGCGTGTTTCTGATGACCTAAAACAAGGAATGATAAAACGCATTTGTGAGATTTGATTTGATTGGAACTAGTGTCTGGTTCTTGCGTGCGAAAGTCCGTTTCTTCCATGGGCAAATTAGGGGTCTGGACCAAGTCTATCCCGCCACTATACACGTCGGCACGTACGTCCGTCAACTCGGGTGTTCCTATTATTATTAAACAGACATTTTAAAATGGGCGTCTTAAACTAATGTGATCGCATAATTTTTTGCCGAATGATTGTACCATACATATTTGCAAAAAAGAAACAGTATTTGTTATTTTACCAAACGCTTCTGATAGGACCAAGTTTCCTATAAATTCATGTCGTTGAAGAAGTCGCTGTGCTCGTCTTCGGAAGTGTCTGAGGTGCGACCGGAACTGTCGGAAATACAGGAGTCCATCTCGAGAAGCTTCTCAATGACACGGAGCTCGTTCGAGTCGTCGTGCAAGTCGCTGATGCTCCGCGTCAGCAAGCGCTTGGGTGACTTCATCCTTTGCCACGTGATGTACTCGGCGCACCGATCGCCATTTGTATTCGAATGACGTGGCAGTGTTTTGTGGATTGCCGAGTGGCGACAGCCGTTCGGGGAGTTCTGTGATGACTCAAACACGTTATTCACCAATTGTTTCGGCACAGATGTGAACGGAAGTAAGATGTTGTTCTTCAGAGTATGTTTGAAATGATTCATAGTTTTTTCGTAGCTTTCGTCGTGTCTTCCGTATGACTGCGACCTACATAACTTTGACACTTCAAAATCACCCGTATGTCTCTTAATTTTGTGATTTGAGTTCTCATCGCATGCGCACTCAGTGTTTTTATCTGACTGCCGCCTGGCGGATTTCGGCGAGTCTCTGTTGACGACGCGGAAGGCGCGGTCCTTGGTTTTTAAGCGCGCCACTTTGTTCCTCAGCAGCAAAACCTCCTTGTCGCGATATTTGATTTGCTCGGAAAGCTCCTGGTTCTGAAAGTACATGTTTAGCAAACACACGTTTATGTGAGCAAAAATAAATAGTTATAATGCCCTGAAAAACAACATATCGCATATAATGTGGTGTCCTTTTCAATCAAATACTTTGTGTATGACTTTTGTACTGTTGTCTGTTCGTTAACCAATCTTTATTATGTTGAAACTTATTTGTTTAAACCTATGTATTTAAGATCGATGAATCGAATGCCTAGGGTTTACTGAAACTCTCTCGAGTCCGTTTCATCCGTAAACAAAAAATCGTGACCCCCCATTCAATAGGCGGCCACCATTTCCACTACTGTGAACAACTAGTTCTATGTTACATATATTACAAGCTAAGATGCTCATAGACTATCGTTATGGAAAGCTAACAAATCTGTATCTTTGTTTAATAGAGGAAAGCAGTGTATTAATCGTATAAATTTTACATTTGTATTTACCTCTGTTTGTTTCTTGATTCTTGTATTTGCCTCCCTTTGTCTCTCGTCAATAATATTTTCCTCTCTTTGTTACTCTACAATTGCCTTTACCTCCCGTTTTTTCTCTACACATGCTTTTACTTCCCGTTTTTTCTAGACAAGTGTATTCACCTACCTTTGTGCTTATAATACACTAATTCCATTTCCCATAGGGTCCCATTATAAAACCGCCAACTTACAAAGCATTTTTCTTATATTNATTTGTATTCGAATGACGTGGCAGTGTTTTGTGGAGTGCCGAGTGGCGACAACCGTTCGGGGAGTTCTGTGATGACTCAAACACGTTATTCACCAATTGTTTCGGCACAGATGTGAACGGAAGTAAGATGTTGTTCTTCAGAGTATGTTTGAAATGATTCATAGTTTTTTCGTAGTTTTCGTCGTGTCTGCCGTATGACTGCGACCTACATAACTTTGACACTTCAGAATCACCCGTATGTCTCTTAATTGTGTGATTTGAGTTCTCATCGCATGCGCACTCAGTGTTTACATCTGACTGCCGCCTGGCGGATTTCGGCGAGTCTCTGTTGACGACGCGGAAGGCGCGGTCCTTGGATTTCAAGCGCGACACTTTGTTCCTCAGCAGCAATACCTCCTTGTCGCGATATTTGATTTGCTCGGAAAGCTCCTGGTTCTGAACGTATAGCAAACACACGTTTATGTGAGCAAATATACATAGGTATAATGCCCTGAAAACAACAAATCGTATATAATGTGGTGTCCTTTTCAATCAAATACTTTTTGTATGACTTTTGTACTGCTGTCTGTTCGTTAACCCATCTTTATTATGTTGAAACTTATTTGTTTAAACCTATGTATTTAAGATCGATGAATCGAATGCCTATGGTTAACTGAAACTCCCTCGAGTCCGTTTCCTCTGTAAACAAAAAACCGTGACCTCCCATTCAATAGGCGGCCACCATTTCCACTACTGTGAACAACTAGTTCTATGTTACATATATTATAAGCTTAGATGCTCATAGACTTTCGTTATGGAAAGCTAACAAATCTGTATCTTTGTTTAATAGAGGATAGCAGTGTATTAATCGTATAAATTATACATTTGTATTTACCTCTGTTGGTTTCTTGATTCTTGTATTTGCCTCCCTTTGTCAATAATATTTTCCTCCCTTTGTTTCTCTACAATTGTCTTTACCTCCCGTTTTTTCTCTACACATGTCTTTACTTCCCGTTTTTTCTAGACAATTGTATTCACCTACCTTTGTTTCTCGACAGTTGTATTTACCTCTCTTTGTTGCTCGACAGCTGTATTTNCCCCATGTGTTTCTAGGAAGATGTAATAACCGCCCTGTGTTTCTCGTAAGTTGTATTTACCTCCCTTTGTTTCTCGACTGTTGTATTTACTTCACTTTGTTTCTCGACAGTTGTAATTACCTCCCGCCGTTTGTCGACATGTGCATTTACCTCCTTTTGTTTCTAGACAATTGTTTTTACTTTCCTTTATTTCTTAACACTTGTATTTACCTCCGACAGAAGATCAGCTACCTTTTGTTTCGTTGCCTGAAAAATACGAGCAATGTTGGCATCCTCATTCAACTTATAGTAAACATAGTATTATACTCGAATTGATTCTATTGAAATTACACTAACTTGATCGAACTTATTGTTATTACTCGGTCATGAAACAACTCTTTGGGTTGATGCGTAGCTATTGTACCACTCGAACTAACGCCCTCATAGTTTATTAACTACGCATAATAACTCTAAAAAGTTGTGAAATGACTTCTTAACACTTATAAATAAACATGATTTCTTGTACAATTCACGGAGGATTGTTTGTGCAGTTTGACCGTACCTGGCTGTCGAAGTGCCTGAGTTCGTTCAACACCGACCTCATCTCTCCCATATCGACTTCTGCAAACAGAAATTAATCATTGGACATAACATTTACATCTGGTGAAAGCACTTGCCTCGTGTATAATTGACAAATAGTTCTTTACTTTCGTAGAATAGTTGAGGTTTCGGAGGTTCTTTACATTTAACATGCGACATTCCTACACTTGTTTATGGACATAAGACTGGAGGAGAAGTGGAATGCTTATAATAATGACAATCGTCAAACACAATACAATATATTAAAGTGCACGTTGAGCTTACCTTATATTTCGTAAATAAAAAAGAAAACCAATAAGCAAAACAAAAAACAAAAACACAGTGTTCAAAAAGGTGACGTAATTGCGTGTATTCGTAAAAGTAAAAGTTGACTAAAACGATGACGTCATTGAGTTTTTCAGTTTATTTTGTATTAATCACTTGTGACTACAATAAAGTTTCAATAATGGCTAGTGACCACAAATTTGAAGTTACTTTGTATTGTAATTTATGTTGAATTAACCAGTGTCGACCACAATAATGACGTCATTGCGTCACTGAGTTTAAGTTACATTTCGTACCACAAACATAACTACATAACGGAACGTCATTACCACTTCCATTTTCAGTTTGTCGGCCGAATCAGCAAATACATTTCTTTGGCAAAATACAAAATAAATATAAAAAAGACGATCAAACAAATGAATAATCACTTACGTCGTGCGGCGAGGAGTTTCTTGAAGTTTTCGGACTTAATGACTTTGTAAAGCATGTCTTTCTTGCTTCCCGACGGCGAGGAAAAAACGTCACCGGAAGACTGGGACGCCGTGTCGGAATTTGGCCGACGGATTTCTTTTGTTTTCTCCATCCTGAATTTAACGCAAATTAGATATGGATATACACAGCTTTGTACCAAGTAATTTCTATAAGTATTCCAAACAATATTACCATAACAATACGACCAACCCGCTATTAAGATCATAAAGCGGTCGTGTCGGAGGCTATTTATGTACATTACATTTCAAGTAATTCATCGATATAAGCTATACATGAGTATGTAAGACATGAATGCCCTCAGTTTTTTTTTCTTAAAACTCCACATATGTCGAATCAAATGCAACAACATCGTCAGCTTCACAATTCACATGTTGATTAATATGAATATAAAGTTAAATTACAGAATGCCCGTAACAAGCCCTGATAAACACACTGTTCGTTACAAGCCCTGATAAACACACTGCCCGTTACAAGCCCTGATAAACACACAGCCCGTAACAAGCTTTGATAAACACATTGTCCGTAACAAGCCCTGATAAACACATTGTCCGTAACAAGCCCTGATAAACACACTGTTCGTAACAAGCCCTGATACACACACTGCCCGTTACAAGCCCTGATAAACACATTGTCCGTCACAAGCCCTGATAAACAAAATGTTCGTAACAAGCCCTGATAAACACACTGCCCGTAACAAGCCCTGATAAACACACTGCCCGTAACAAGCCCTGATAAACACATTGTCCGTAACAAGCCCTGATAAACACACTGTTCGTAAGAAGCCCTTGTAAACAAACTGTCCGTAACAAGCCATGATAAACACACTGCCCGTAATAAGCCTCAATTAACACACTGTCCGTAACAAGCTCTGATACACACATTGTCCGTAACAATCCTGATGAACACACTGTCCGTTACAAGCCCTGATAAACATATTGTCCGAAACAAGCCCTGAACAACACACTGCCCGTAACAAGCCGTGATAAACACACTGCCCGTAACAAGCCCTGATAAACAGAATGCCCGTAACAAGCCCTGATAAACACACTGTCCTTAATAAGCCCTGATAAACAGACTCTCCGAAACAAGCCCTGATAAACACACTGACCGTAACAAGCCCTGATAAACACACTGTTCGAAACAAGCCCTGGTAAACACACTGTCTGTAACAAGCCCTGATAAACACACTGTCCGCAACAAGCCGTGATAAACACATTGTCCGTAACAAGCCCTGAAAAACACACTGTCCGTAACAAGCCCTGATAAACACTCTGTCCGTAACAAGCCCTGATAAACACACTGTTCGTAACAAGCCCTGATAAACACATTGTCCGTAACAAGCCCTGATAAACACAATGTCCGTAACAAGCCCTGAAAAACACACTGCCCGTATATGCCATGCTAAACACACTGTCCGCAACAAGCCCTGGTAAACACAATATCCGTAACAAGCCCTGATAAACACACTGACCGTAACATGCCATGATAAACAAAATGTCCGTAACAAGCCGTTATAAACACACTGCCCGTAACAAGCCCTGATAAACACACTGTCCGTTACAAGCTCTGATCATCACACTGGTGGTAATAAGCCCTGATAAACATATTGTCCAAAACAAGCCCTGATAAACACATTGTCCGTAACAAGCCGTGATAAACACATTGTTCGTAACAAGCCGTGATAAACACATTGTCCTTAATAAGCCCTGATAAACACATTGTTGGTAACAAGCCCTGATAAACACACTGTCCGTAACAAGCCCTGATTAACACATTGTCCGTAACAAGCCTGATAAACACACTGTCCGTAACAAGCCCTTATAAACACACTGTTCGTAACAAGCCCTGATAACCACACACTATACGTAACAAGCCCTGCTAAACACACTGTTCGTAACGAGTCCTGATAAACACACTGTACGTAACAAGCCCTGATTAACACATTGTCCGTAACAAGCCTTGATAAACACACTGCTCGTACCTTTCTTTCGCTTGCTGCTCCAGGATCCGTTTGGCGTTCGGGTATTCCACCAGGGCCTGTAAGTAGGTAAAAAGATATGAATTGGCTACAATGGCCTGCTAACAGGTAAACAGATATGCGTAGGCTACTTCGCGTATTCCACAAGGGCCTGTAAGTAGGTAAACAGATATGCGTAGGCTACTTCGGGTATTCCACAAGGGCCTGTAAGCAGGTAAACAGATATGCGTAGGCTACTTCGGGTATTCCACAAGGGCCTGTAAGCAGGTAAACAGATATGCGTAGGCTACTTCGGGTATTCCACAAGGGCCTGTAAGCAGGTAAACAGATATGCGTAGGCTACTTCGGGTATTCCACAAGGGCCTGTAAGCAGGTAAACAGATATGCGTAGGCTACTTCGGGTATTCCACAAGGGCCTGTAAGCAGGTAAACAGATATGCGTAGGCTACTTCGGGTATTCCACAAGGGCCTGTAAGCAGGTAAACAGATATGCGTAGGCTACTTCGGGTATTCCACAAGGGCCTGTAAGCAGGTAAACAGATATGCGTAGGCTACTTCGGGTATTCCACAAGGGCCTGTAAGCAGGTTAACAGATATGCGTAGGCTACTTCGGGTATTCCACAAGGGCCTGTAAGCAGGTTAACAGATATGCGTAGGCTACTTCGGGTATTCCACCAGGGCCTGTAAGCAGGTTAACAGATATGCGTAGGCTACTTCGGGTATTCCACCAGGGCCTGTAAGCAGGTTAACAGATATGCGTAGGCTACTTCGGGTATTCCACCAGGGCCTGTAAGCAGGTTAACAGATATGCGTAGGCTACTTCGGGTATTCCACAAGGGCCTGTAAGCAGGTTAACAGATATGGGCTTCATGGTAACATGTGCAAAGACATAAGCTGCATTTTGTATTAGAGACATGGTTGCTTTTATAGGTTGCTTGTTTACAATAAAGATATTCCTTTCGTTATTCAAAATACAAATTCATACGTCAACAATGGAGTCTTATATAAAAAATACGAAGCATGAACGGTATGTTCAGCAAACTTAATATATATGAAAGCTAAACTGAAACGGGATTTTTGTTTTGAAATCGAAGTTATCTAAAATGTATATTTTTGCTCTATATCATTCTAGCAAACAAGACGATCAATAAATATCCATCACTGAAACGTGTACATCGATACGCCTTATACGTATACAAACTGTTGCTATTTTCCTTTCATTTATCAACTTTTTCTTAAAAATGAACTGTACAGATTAAAAAGTTAAATATAATCAAATACTATTGGATCTTTTGTACTAAAGTACGCATATTTCTACATATTGTCTACATATTAAGTGTTTCCAAGTTCTTGTCTTCTTGTATGATTTTTCACAAGAAATTAAGACAAATGATGTTATGGTAATATTTGGTAACGGTTATGAATTGATAACGTCTTTCGAACGCGACTTAATCCTGA
This sequence comes from Dreissena rostriformis, assembly GCA_007657795.1. Classification (NCBI taxonomy): domain Eukaryota; kingdom Metazoa; phylum Mollusca; class Bivalvia; order Myida; family Dreissenidae; genus Dreissena; species Dreissena rostriformis. The sequence continues at coordinate 111,081 of VMBQ01000856.1, read as the reverse complement.
CAGTGTATGTATTTGTGTATGGAGTTTCAAATAAAGACCAACAAAACGGTGCGACTAATGTGTGGAACAAATATGTACACCATGACCGAATGTAATGCGTCTTATCCTCCGAGCAGACTTATAGCCATGAAAAGTACTGGAAATAATCACGGTCATAACGTCCTTACTGCCATATACAATGTATGTTTAGACCTGCATACGTAAACAGTATTCGCGCCTAACTCATAAAACCAGAGGTGTCAAACGTATGCCGCGCATGCTCAAACAATGCACCGGAAGACTCACCGACATGAGGTCCCGTCGGGAGAGTCGCAGGAGCTCCGAGTATCCGACCGCCCGCACGTCCGCCGTACGTCTGAAACGTAGGGACAGTTTTACAATGACGTGATGAGTCAGACATTTGGAATAATAAATAATCTCCGCACAAAACAAACAAATATAGGAATTTCGACGCAAAAACTAAAAACAAATCATGAATATGTTCTGGCTTAAGAACTCGTACCTGTTTTGTACCTCGTCGAGTTTAAGCAGGCTGATCTCACCGAAGTACGAACCGGAAGTGAGTGTCGTCAGGTAGGTGCGCTTCCCGGTCACGTTGTTCGGTACCAGAATCTGGCATGAAAATAGTTCATAGCTTACGTACTTGCAACAGTTTAACTGCACTTTTTCCAAATCTTAACGTGAATAAATCGATGTATATGCGAGATTTGCGCGCATATTCAGTATTCCTTTGAACACTATTGTGCGTTTTGAAATCCAGTATACTGTACACGATATCAATGTCACCATTTCATTATCAGAATTTTGAACCACCAAGGATATGATCGCGGAATATTAAATTCAATGTTTGTACAAACTTGATTAGGTACCATATAAAAAAAATATTGTTAACTTATGTTAAATTTATGTACAACTAGTTAGCAAATTAACGCCGATACCGACACGTTTACTCGTGTTTCTTGTAGAACCAAAATTGTGTCTATGTTTTATATAAACAAATCTGCAAAGACCAGTGGGGATTTCACAACACAACAGGCATGCCTAGTGTACATGAGAGTGTTCTGCTAAACTGAATACATTATTAACGATTCTAACACGGCACGCGACTTTTTTCTATAGACAAAGAAGGAAATCAAGTGTGGGTTATTCTGCAATAATTATGGGCGGAGCTTAATGTTTCGAAAATAGTTCAGAATAAATAAAGAAAATATTGCAGTAAAAAGCACGTGCTAAAACCCGGTCTAAAAGAAATGCAATAAATGTAGTATTGCATATACATAAACATCCTTACCGTGTAATCGGGCTTTGTAAACCTTGCATTTCAATGATCTGGAGTTTATACTATATGGTACTAATTTCTCAACTCTTTTAAAAAAGTACTTATTTAATTTATATTTGTTTTTACTTAATTTTATGATGCCTCCAGAAGTTGTAGCTCTGTTGCATATTAAACCGCTGAGTAATTCACTTGCATTTAAATCGAATTTGAATTCTCTTTCATAACTTTGAGTAGCAATGCTATAAGGTTATTTTTAATGTACCGTTGATAGTAATGAATTCTGTACTAAGTGTGTCTTTTAACCGTTTTGAACATCCACCAGCTACCTCGACCTTGCCGTGGTTGACGATGTACATCTCCTTGCCGACCTCGCCCGTGCGGCAGATGAAGTCACCCGGGGAGTAGACCTGGGGGCGGAGCTTGAGCACCAGCTCCCGCAGTAGCCCCTCCTCGCACTCCTCGAAAATCTTCACCTGAAATAACGGGTCAGGGTTAAAGCTGTATGTTGCATTAAAACATGTATGGTTTTAATAGTTGCTGGATAGTATATAACTTTTTATAAACTTTTAGTTTAATTTAAGTTCATTTAAAAATTCAAAAATATTGATCATTATCGTCATCTCAACAACAACCGTCAACTTCATCATCACAACCATTAGCACAACCATTATGATCATTAATATCATGNATTAAAACAAATGATGTTATGGTGATATTTGTTAACGGTTATGAATTGATAACGTCTTTCAAACGCGACTTAATCCTGACAATGTATGTATTTGTGTATGGAGTTTCAAATAAAGACCAACAAAACGGTGCGACTACTGTGTGGAACAAATATGTACACCATGACTGAATACAATGCGTCTTATCCTCCGAGACTTTTAGCCATGAAAACTACTTGAAATTAGTATGGTCATTACGTCTTTACTGCCATATACAATGTATGTTAAGACATGCATACGCAAACAGTATTCGCGCCTAACTAATAAAACCAGAGGTGTCAAACGTATGCCGCGCAAGCTCAAACAATGCACCGGAAGACTCACCGACATGAGGTCCCGTCGGGAGAGTCGCAGGAGCTCCGAGTATCCGACCGCCCGCACGTCCGCCGTACGTCTGAAACGTAGGGACATTTTTACATAGACGAGATGGGTCAGACATTTGGAATAATAAATTATCTCCGCACAATACACAAACAAATAAAGGAATTTCGACACAAAAACTAAAAACAAATCATGATTATGTTCAGGCTTAAGAACTCGTACCTGTTTTGTACCTCGTCTAGTTTAAGCAGGCTGATCTCACCGAAGTACGAACCGGAGGTGAGTGTCGTTAGGTAGGTTCGCTTCCCGGTCACGTTGTTCTGTACCAGAATCTGGCATGAAAATAGTTCATAGCTTACGTACTTGCAACAGTTTAACTGCACTTTTTTCAAATCTTAACGTGAATAAATAAATGTATATGCGAGATTTGCGCGCATATTCAGTATTCCTTTGGACACTAGTGTGCGTTTTGAAAGCCAGTATACTGTATACGATATCAATGTCACCATTTTATTCTCAGAATTTTAAACCACCAAGGATTTGATCGCGGAATATTAAATACTATGTTTGTACAAACTTTATTGGGTACCATGAATAAAATATTGTTAACTTATGTTAAATTTATAAACAACTAGTTTGCAAATTAACGCCGATACCGACACGTTTACTCGTGTTTCTTGTAGAACCAAAATTGTGTCTATGTTTTATATAAACAAATCTGCACAGACCAGTGGGGATTTCACAACACAACGCGCATGCCTAGTGTACATGAGAGTGTTCTGCTGAACTGAATACATTATTAACGATTCTAACACGGCACGCGACTTTTTTTCTATAGACAAAGAAGGAAATTAAGTGTGGGTTATTCTGCAATAATTATTGGCGGAGCTTAATGTTTCGAGAATAGTTCCGAATAAATAAAGAAAATATTGCAGTAAAAACACGTGCTAAAACCCGGTCTTAAAGAAATGCAATAAATGTCGTATTGCATATACATAGACATCCTTACCGTGTAATCGGGCTTTTTAAACCTTGCATTTCAATGATCTGGAGTTTATACTATATGGTACTAATTTCTCAACTCTTTAAAAAAAGTAGTTATTTAATTTATATTTGTTTTTACTTAATTTTATAATGCCTCCAGAAGTTGTAGCTCTGTTGCATATAAAACCACTGAGTAATTCACTTGCATTTAAATCGAATTTGAATTCTCTTTCATAACTTTGAGTAGCAATGCTATAAGGTTATTTTAAATGTACCGTTGATAGTGATGAATTCTGTACTAAGTGTGTCTTTTAACCGTTTTGAACATCCACCACCTACCTCGACCTTGCCGTGGTTGACGATGTACATCTCCTTGCCGATCTCGCCCGTGCGGCAGATGTAGTCACCCGGGGAGTAGACCTGGGGGCGGAGCTTGAGCACCAGCTCCCGCAGTAGCCCCTCCTCGCACTCCTCGAAAATCTTCACCTGAAATAACGGGTCAGGGATAAAGCTGTATGTTGCATTAAAACATGTATGGTTTTGGTATAGTTGCTGGATAGTATATAACTTTTTATAAACTTTTAGTTTAATTTAAGTTCAGTTAAAAATTCAAAAATATTGATCATTATCGTCATCTCAACAACAACCGTCAGCTTCATCATCACAACCATTAGCACAACCATCATGATCATTAATATCGTGATCATTATGGCCATGGTGGTCATCTTATCATTATCATCACCACTAACATTAGCACCATCATCACAATTACCGCCGCCTCCACCCCGACCACCACCGCCGCCACTACTACTGACCTTTTTGAGCGTCTCTAGATGCACGTTGATGGCGATCTCGGTTCGCAGTCGGTCCGGAAGCATCTGCAGTAGGGAAGGCTCGTCGATATACTTGGTTCTGCAATAAGTGGGGGTTACATTTAAAACAATCATTGGCAGGGGTATAAAGAGGACATTATGATATGTTTCCTTTAGAGCATGATACACATTTGTATTTAAAAAAATACTCAGCTATTATCCCTTTATTTTATCTTGTTCTTATATTATCATGCATCATGTAATATTTCAATAATGCGGAAACAAGTTGGTTTCCCAGATCAGGACTGGTTTGTTTATGTATGACGTCATATTGAAATACATAGCGTGATTAAAATGGCGATCGTATAAAAGCGCGTTTATGATAACGAAAACGCGATACAATCGATTCGGCTGTATTAATGGGATACATCAGTATATATCTTTATTACTTATTGACGATGATATTTACTTGGGGCTTGCGAGGATTGGTATATTACAATGGACCTTCGTCGAGTACACGGATATAAGCACTTTAATATTGTATATTGATTTTCTCGCGTGTGATAACTTCCGCTTGATAAAATGCATTTACATTGTTACAATGGATACTTTATTTTAGATATTTGGATATTGTGTTGTGTGTTGAAAAAGTAAACATGAAAAACAGAATCGAACTTTTTGAAGATTAAGTATAAAACTTTCTGCAAATCTCATTTGATCCTATGCAATTTTAAAAAAATGACCTAGTATTTTATACAATTATTGTTAATGCCTACAATATTGTCTAAACTGCTTTAAATACACTATCATATGACACAGCCACAAAGCTTGTAAAGTGTTGCTATCAGATGTCGTAAAAATGTTACAATTAAAGTGGAGGATGTTGGTATCCATGGTTACCTGTTCCACGTGTAGTCTGCCCATCTCTTCACGCGGTTCTGCAGTTTCTCGTCCACCTGGCGGTGCTGCAGGTACGACTTGATCTGGTCAATACTGCAACCAGACGACAGTTAGAAAAATATGAAAGCAGACGAGAAAAGCTCAGATATATCCGAAAAATGAAGATAATAGCTATATTATGATAAATACTTTCTGACTTATTTATATTATGCAGATTACGCAAAGTATGTTATGTAACCAAACGTCATTGAAAAAACAATGAGACAAAAATACCGCGACTGAAATTCAGTCCGTGTTGCGTTCATATTGCTGATGACGTCACCGACGTTACCAACGACGGCGGCGAAAACGAAAACACCGATAAGGAACGTAAGGCCGGTGAACACGAACTCCTGAAATATACTGGAAGTAACTGTGTTTGTTTAATTCGACTTTGAACCAATATATTGTACGTACCTGTGAAATATAGGGTCATACAAGTCAATGTCTACGTATGAAAAATGTGATTGGCCACTACGGGGAATACGGGAGAGTTACAGATGTATTTGATTTCAATGGATTGATTTGATATCTTACCGCTGTTTTTAGCGAACAATACGGATCATACTTTATCCTTTACGAACGGTATGATTATCCTACGTACCAGGTCTGTTTCCGGATGAGGCCGCTCCCCGATGGTGGTGAGAGTCATCAACGACCAGTACATGGCCCGGATGTACTTCCTCAAGAAGAAACGACAGTCGAATTACAGTCATACTAATTAAGCGAGAGGAGTGATATTTTGTTATAAATATGCTAAATGGTATGATAACACTATAAGACCACGTTGAATAATTAAGCTGAAAGAAACAACAATTTGACAAAGAAAAGTTATACATCTACTGTTTTTGTATGTGAAAGAATACGCTCATATACAAATGTAAATCTAACCGTGTAGAATATGACGACCTAAATACCGCTTGAGAACCATATAATTGCTGAAAACCGGAAGTTAATGATGCGTTAATGTATACCAAAATGAGGATTTCAAAAAGAATAATCCTCATTTATAGTGAATGCTTGATTGAGTTATTAGAATAACATACACTATAAAGACCTGAAACAATAAGCGGTATTTACGAGAATCCGCATGGACGCACCATCACGTTTTACGTTACATTGTATATGAAGTGTCATATTCAAAAAAAAAACGTGGAGTCTGACAACCATTTTAGACTTTCCGCGAAGTCTGCAAATGCATACAGAGTTCCCCGGAAGTTCCGACTGGAAGTGTTACCTGGTGAAGCTGGCGTATTCCGGTCCGCTAGGGTACACCCAGCTGTTGGCCCCCAGTCCCTCGTGCTCGCTGACCAGGTAGTACGCGCATCCAACCCAGTGGATCACCACCCACAGGTTCAATGATAGCTTAAACGCGCGCAGCAGGTTAGGGTTCCGAGTCCGGCTGTAAGAGATCATTAAAAAATCAATATAACACTTCCTCGGATAACGTAAGGACAATTAAATATTTAAATGATGTCCGTCTATCGTTGTTTATTGGTCGATATACAAAGATTTAGAAATCGAATTTAAAAGGCGTAATGTCTTCTTGTGGAATAAACATGTATATAAACGACACAGAGCTGTATAACATACGAAAACAATATTATTTCTAATCTAAAATGAGAGTATGAGAGCTTTATTTGCCAATTCTGTGATCAGGTGCGGGACTTCTTATTGCATTGTTGTTTAGAGGTTTTCAAACGATAATTTTGTTATGCGTTTTTTGAGGCTCCGCGGGATCATGCTATATTCAATATACATTTTTTTTATAATGCGAGTGCATTTATTCCCTGCAGCAATTCCATGACATGCACCATTAAGTTATATACGCAGGTTGTCTTGATAGAGATGCAACAATTTGGTTTGATTCAGAATAAATATGACCTCGCGCAACAGATCTGGGTTCCGCGCACGGCTACTATAGACCTTTCTAGTGACGTCACGTAGCAATAGAAACAGGGGAACCACGGGACGCACACATATAATATTGTGTGGCGTTTGTATTTGTTTTATTTCTATTACTTGTATTATACAGATCCTGAAATATTTTATTTGTATGAAATGATACGCATAGAAGGTCTTGTCTTCAATAAAATTGTTTGTTTTTCTAAAATACAACCATAAGCAACAACAATATTGTAACAACTAGAGTGTGTCGCAGTAAGTACGAATATCCCACGCAGTATATCGTGATAAGAAACAAGTTGTAATAACCATGTTATAAAAATGTAAGGTTGAAAAAAGGAGCATAACTTCACAATTTGTAACATAGGATAATAATAACTGGGGATTATAAATTATAAGGAACAATTCATGCATGTTGACGTTGGAAACGTTATGATTACTTCGTCGGAAAAGTTTGACTACAAGGCATACAGTCGGACGGTAATCTCTACAATGCGATATTTAATTGAATTTAGTTGATAATTAAGACAGTTATTTGACTAAAACTAGTCACGGACAGACGGACGGACGTCTTTCCGTCTAAAATATATATCTTTAAACATTGCATCGTTTCTTGAATTTGTCGAAGATGGTCGCCTGATGGGTAATACCACGTACTGTCCGTGAGATCGAAGTACCGACTCATGGTGGAATATCACGTACCTGTCCGTGAGATCGAAGTAACTCACGTACCTGTCAGTGAGATCGAAGTACCGACTCATGGTGGAATATCACGTACCTGTCCGTGAGATCGAAGTACCAACTCATGGTGGAATATTACGTACCTGTCCGTGAGATCGAAGTACCGACTCATGGTGGAATATCACGTTCCAGTCAGTGAGATCGAAGTACCGGCTCAAGGTGGAATACCACGTTCCTTTCAGTGAGATCGAAGTACCGACTCATGGTGGAATATCACGTTCCCGTCAGTGAGATCAAAGTACCGGCTCATGGTGGAATATCACGTACCTGTCAGTGAGATCGAAGTATCGACTCATGGTGGAATATCACGTACCTGTCAGTGAGATCGAAGTACAGACTCATGATGGAATATCACGTACCTGTCAGTGAGATCGAAGTATCGACTCATGGTGGAGTATCACGTATCTGTCAGTGAGATCGAAGTACCGGCTCATTGTTTTATATCACGTACCTGTAAGGGAAATCGAAGTACTGGCTCATTGTTTTATATCACGTACCTGTCAGTGAGGTCGAAGTACCGACTCATGGCGGAATATCACGTACCTGTCAGTGAGGTCGAAGTACCGACTCATGGTGAAATATCACGTACCTGTCAGCGAGATCAAAGTACCGACTCATGACGGAATATCACGTACCTATCCGTGAGATCGAAGTACCGGCTCATGATGGAATGACACGTACCTGTCAGCGAGAACGAAGTACCGACTCATGACGGAATATCACGTTCCCGTCAGAGAGATCGAAGTACCGATCCATGGTTGAATATCACGTTCCCGTCAGTGAGATCGAAGTACCGGCTCATGATGGAATAACACGTACCTGTCAGTGAGATCGAAGTACCGACTCATGGTGGAGTATCACGTACCTTTCAGTGAGATCGGTGTATCGACTTATGGTGGAATATCAAGTTCCCGTCAGTGAGATCGAAGTACCGGCTCATGGTGAAATATCACGTACCTGTCAGTGAGATCGAAGTACCGACTCATGGTGGAATATCACGTTCCCGTCAGTGAGATCGAAGTACCGACTCATGGTGGAATATCACGTACCTGTCAGTGAGATCAAAGTACCGACTCATGGTGGAGTACTTAAGCAGCCTCGGTAGTCGTACCAGCAGGATCTGTAGTTTGTCTGAAACACGGTGGAGGATCCGATTGGGAGAAACGGTATAGGAACAGAAACATCACGACACCGATCCAATTGCATGCTACTAGTTGTTGACATATTTTCATATGGGCATCTCGAATACAAACAAAATACACATAAGAAAGTCAGTAACACATATAAACATCTTTCAAATAACTAAAGGATATACTTACATGGTATCACAGACGACAAATCCGCGTAAAAAAAGCCGCAGACGACATTCACCGCGCCTAAAACTGTGCCGAGCGGTAGGACGGATATGGCGTCACAAATGAACTTCCTGCTGTGCATATAGCGATCCATAATTCTGTGCGGATCTATCATCTGCATACAAAATAAAAATGCATATAATATAATTTAAATTAACTTGTACAGACCAGTTAGTGACATAAGTTTATTTGTATTTCATCATTAGTATACACATAACAACTTTGAAAATGTTTACTATAAAATGCATTAAGCAATCTAATGATGTGAAGTCCCTTTTAAATTACCATGTCAGCCTACACAGCTCGGTTTAAATTATTAGCATCCTTGTGAAAATCGAGGAACTTTCATGATCCATTACACCGAAGCGAGATTTAACATGGGTGTGGTGAATTCAATAAACAGTAGACTCAGTTGTGTCCGTGAATAGGCATACAACAGATAATATATAATCAATCCTTTATTATATAATTATGAATAAATTGATGCATAGAATCGTCAGTGTACATTTTGAATGTTTTGTATGTTACCTTACGCGAATTTCCACGAGAAAAAAAATCGTTCTTTTTTAAATAATTGTATTATACACCTCCAAAATGTGGTGAGCGTTTCTATGATGTGACGGAAAGGGGAGTGGCAAATACTAAGTAATTTAAAGTTTATAAGGAGAATGCTTCACCATTAAGAAGCACCTTCCGGTCTGTGCGCTCTCTCACACGCTGAATAATTATCATAATCAACTCCTACTTATAATGAGTTCTGGAAATAAAAACACCATATGCCTTAAAGCTTTTATGTTAACGTACCAGACATCCGTCCTCAAAGAACGAGACGCGCATATGGACGATGATGTCAAGGACGTATATGACATCACCCAGAGAATCGAGAACGCAGAACACGGACTCCTCGATCGCCTACAAGAATTGACGTAACGAGTATTTGATGATGTCAGAAGAATGCAGAATAAACACAAGAGACTTTTAGAATGATCAGTTAAATAAGAAATTAATGTCAGCACATAACCAGTGAACAAAACAAAACAAAGTTGCTTCTCGTCTCACGCACACGCTCTACAAACTGAATGACGATTTATTCTTAAAGACATAACACATTTATACGTATAGCATAACAGTGACAAAACAGTGGACAAAAGAAAAAATATTTTAACATTGTGTATGGTGTTCAACATAATTTTTAAATCTAGTTAAATGGATGTTGTCTTACCGGATCTCGCATTTCCTCGAAGGCCAGTCGGAGAATTATGACCACCATGTTATAGATGACCACTAGAGTGACCAGGCTCTGAAACGGCGCATATACACTGCAATAACTAATTACTATATATAGAAATGACCGCCATGTTGTAGATGACCACTAGAGTGACCAGGCTCTGAAACGGCGCATATACACTGCAATAACTAATTATTATATGCAATTATAAATACATGATAATTTAAAGGGACTGTAAACCACGAATAACGAAAACAGAAAAGTTCTAAAATACCGTATTTTTTTTACAATTATTAGTTTATATTGATTAAAATATCACGACTGGAATATTACATTACTTGAAAAAAGTTCATATTTTCAGTATATTCTGTAATAAAATTTCGCGATGTGAAATCGAAAGTCCCTCGCGAAAATAGGTGATATAACGATATAAACTGATAATTGTCAAAAAATACGGTATTTTAGAACTTTTCTTTTTCGTCATTCGTAGTTTACAGTCCCTGTAATAAAAGTAGGAGAGCATCATCAAGTAAAGCGAAAAGTGAAAGATCATCATAAATAAAAGTAGTATACACCAAATGATGGATATAAAGTTTTATAAACAATAAGATAACATCATTATCTACAGCTGTATTTCAACAGAATGATAACATCAAAACATCATAACATGATAACATGGTCATGTAAAATGACAGTATGATTATTGTACGATATATTAATAAAAAACATAAACCCAACAGTGTGATGGCCACGATATTGAGACAGACTGTTAGAGTGATTAGGTTATATAAGGATTCTTATGTGCGAAAGTGTCGTCCAGATTAGCCTATGAAGACCGCATAGGCTAAACATTGAAACACTTTCCGCCTAAAGTGGATTTTCGTTTAGAAAATACTTCCTTTAAACGAAAACTTCCATAAAAGCGGAAAGTGTCGTTCCTTATCTGGGACTACACTTTACATGCAGTAAGTCTTCTATGAACGAGGTTTATATCAACTAGTTTTGGTAATGTTTTTGTCCTAACAACATAGTGTTATTAATGACGTTTTCATGTTATACATTACATACATTATTCTAAAATTGTCTGAATGTTTTCTTACAATTCTTTGTAAAACAGGAACCAGGTGTTTCGCAAAATTATGCTATTAGATTGCCAATAAAAGCCTGTTGATTCTTTGGACAAGCTTGGTAACGGTCAGCCATGAATCCAATTATGATATAGATTCTGTCAAAATCCGATCTTTTGGGACTTCGCATCGCGTGCAAGAAGACTTAATTCGTAAGACGTCTTGTAATGATTACTCGGGGGAATAGGTCAGGGCTAATTTTGCGATAAGAAGCTTGAACACGAAAAGATTTGTTTGTTTTGGTACAAAGTTGGATAACTTCTCAAAACATATTCGAAATATGATATTGGGTGCCGATAATATTTTGTAAAAATGTTTATTGTTGAAATCTTACTTCAAAGCAGAGGAAAGGTATTGACAAATAAATTCATTAATATTACGCGTGTAAAAGTGCAGAATAAATATGATGCAGAATAGAAAATAGATATGTTATGGCGATGTTGTAGCAATGATAACACTTGCAATTATTATAACAATAGTGTTTTACTTATGATTGTTTTGTTTTGATGCTGTTATATTGACTTTGTGATTATGTTGGCAATGATGATGATAATGATGATAATGACGATGGTGATAATTACAATGATGTGATAATGATCAGAAAAGTGCTGCTGCTGCTGATGATGTTAATGTTGATACTACATTTAATTTTAACGATCACGGTGATCAGGCTGACGGCTGTGGTGCTGGTGGCGACGAGGGTGATTCCATGACGATGCAGATGGGACGCATAATGTTGTAATGATAATTATGACAGCAACGACTATTGCAAGGGTGGTGATGATGCTGATGAGGACGCATACCAGCCAGTAGTACATGATGCTTCCATCCGGGTCAAGGATGATGTCCGACAGGGTCAGGTCCTCTATCCGGTTGCTCTGAAACAGAAATGAGCTGCTTTGAGCATACGTAGTTCAATTAACCCTGAAGAATGGGGAAGGGGGACAAACACGTCAGGATGTCTGAATGCTCTTTTTGAAGACTTGTACCGTCTAGTAAGTGACTCAGTAGGAATTGAGTTCTCTACTCAAACGAGCTTGAAGAATCATTTTCAAATTTAAATTGTTGTTTAAACATTAAACTATATTTAAGGTAATCAAGTATGAACATATCACCATAATGCTATCATGACATACACAGACACGAACACCCACACCAGAAAGACATCTACCACAACTACGATAACTCCGTTAGTACTGAAAAAAATGTTACGATGCTTTTACCGTAAATTTTCTCTCGTTGTATTATGTGATTATATCGCGTTTGTATTTGTATCCACGGACGGACGGACGATGCCATAACTAAATACCCTTGTAGTTAGATTTGGTCGCAAATAGAGAAGTATACACAAACACAGTATCAAATCATTGAAATTTCCTTATAAGAATTGGCTCGCATCTTAAAGAACCAAGTAGCTATCGAATAAACTTCGGTTCAGCATTATAATAATGAACACGCGACTGGTGTAATAGGTCGATCCGTTTGGGCTGTCAATTACAGAAGATTGGAAGCGAATCAATTGACAAAACCTATTTTTCTCGTGTTGACGAGTGACGATAACGAGGTTGTGATTTACAAACGGAGAATTAGATGTGGTCAGTAAGAGATTGCTTCAAGTAGTTTTAAAGATATTGCCAAAGCGGTGAACAATTTCGATCTATGATGATATTCACATTAAGCATTTTATCAGAAATAGAATCCTTGCATTACTTCAGTATGACGACATAGTATTAATATGAATAATTAACTATTTTAACATTCGTTATTTTTATCTTTGATTTTAGAAAGGATCGCTCCGTGCAATTTTGCGCGAAAATAAACCCGCCCACCCTCTCCCAACGCCGCATGTCGTTATAGCCTCTGGGCCCTTCGGGGTTTCGCATGAAAGTTTTTTAACTTTATTGGCCCGTTTGCCTTTATTAACTTTGTGACCCCAGGTGCGCAACGTTTATTTTTACCCTGGCATATTTTAATTTGTTTTGTAGAGGAGTGCTTAACAATGTTACTCTTTGGACTTTGTGGTTTCAGAAAAGTTATTTTGCAAACAAAAGTGGCTCCGGATAATCATTATGTCATGGAATCTTTAAGTTGAAAAACGGCATACATTTTGTTATTTGTAACCTATGATGATAAAATCTCACTTGCACAACCTCATATCACAAAGAAAGATTCCTGTACGTTTGCATTTTGAACTTTGACAAGTGCAGGAAAAGGCCTTCGGGCACGTCTGAGTCTACGGGCAGACACACAAACACACTGGCAGACAGACAGATGGATAGATGTCTATGGTGATCAAATGTATGGACGGATGTCAACTTTTTAAAGCATATGATAACATAGATATTAATACCTGAAACTCAATCTATATTTAGACTTTCAACTAGTTATTTTAATTGATGTAACAGTGTGCTCGTTTAACATGAAATTGTATATGTCGGTATGTTCCTGTATTAATTCTAATCGTTTTTCAGCGTTTTGTTTCGAAAAAACTGTGGTACAGCTTGAAAGTGCAAGGGGACGTGAAAAAAATCGCTCCTTTAGGGAAGTTTCACGTATACGAAATGCTTTCACGTAACGGACACAAGGCATGTATATAACCAACAGTTTCCTTTGACGGACATTGTTTCACGCACACGCATCCCAAATCGTTAATGTTCACGTGCACATGGTATGCTGACACTCTCAAATATTTAAGGTGATATAAGTGCCCGTTCTTAGAGAATACCATGCTGTACAATAATCAAAGTGTGCTAGATGTGTTAACATGAGCATCGTTCTGTGAATACTGGGCTTACAAGTGCGTATAAAATCGTTCCAGATTAGACGTCATTTAAAAAAAACTTATAAAAGCGGAAAGTGTCGTCTCTGATCAGCATGTGCTGATAGTAGTAGTAGTTGTTGTTGTTGTTGTTTTTGTTGTAGTTGTTGTTGAAGTAGTACTAAGATCATGGTATAGCGTGTGCTAAAGAAGTAAGTTGTTGATTTGTGTGTAAGATCGTTATTATCATTTCATTAGCTATCAGATAGAGTTTTACGAGGGGCGGAGCTCGTATTCTCCAATAGTTGCTCGCATAAAAAAAAATAAAAAAAATTGGCTCTTATCAGCTAGTTCATGGAAACCCTCCCCATGTATACCGACATTGTAGCGCTGCTTTATTCAGTTAAAAGGCACAGTTGAACATGTCCGATTGTCCGTACACGCGAGATATATGCTGTATAGTATATTTTTCAGAATGCTATAACGACCAAGATTACTTAATACTTGAAAACAACAAAACAATTGTCTTTTTCCCAACATACATTTTGATTGCACTAAACCTTATTGGTGGAAGGAAGAGAGAAAAGAGGAACCAATACATGCTTATTTGGTTTCTTCTGAAACAGAGGGCAAATCATGATTGACTGGAATATTGGAAAGGAATCATCAAGGAAATAAATGAGAGATGCTTCTTCATTCGTGTCCGCGTCAAAGAGTGACAAAATGGAAACAATCCTTCCTGGTGATATATTTCTGTGATGACAATCTAGACTCGTCTAATAAAGAGAGGAAATCTCTCTTTTAAGCATATTCGCGCAGAATTATCATATTAAAAGCAGACTTTTTGAGATTGCTGTCACAATACTAAACTAAATCAGGTATGGTGATTGATGTTAATGAATCTCAATGAGCACATTCGGTCGAGCACGCTTTCTGACAGGTCGCGGAATCAAGTTTCGAACAGGCTGCACGCTTTTTACCAGCGGCGAGACTCATAAAATTGGACTTTCGTAAAACGTCATTCGCACACTTATAAAAAAAAACAAGCATAGTACCGGAAGTTCTTACCCTGGCGGTTGTCGAACGCCGGATGCCCATCTCCCATTCAGGATTTTCCTCTTCCGGCGTGTCGTCGGCAACAGGTCTCTGAGCGTCGACGCCGACGGGTTCCGCGTTGTCGCCGCTTGTGTCATCGTCGTCTGCATCTGGTGGCTTGCACTGAACCTGCGCACTTCCGGTGTTTCTGAAAATGTACAAAGAACATATCCTTAACATGTTTCAATTGTTGACAAGTTTTTTCTTCTCAACAGTTGAAAATTGTTATAAACAGCCATAATGCATATTTGTAAGCATCAACATTCTACCTTCTGGCTTCTAATCGTTGTTTAAAATATTGAAATTATCAATTGTTACATGTTAATAATGTCCAAACGGTTAACACGGTTACAACAGTAAGTGACGTGAGTCCGACATGTACACTAAATAGAATTCTACTCTCCGCCATATTATACAAAGCAGATTCAAAAACATGGCCACTATATTTAAAGTACGGTGTCATTTATGTATTGGTTCTAAAATCATTGATGTATTGGTTCTAAAATCATTGATGTATTGGTTCTAAAATCCTTGATGTATTGGTTCTAAAATCATTGATGTATTGGTTCTAAAATCATTTGATGTATTGGTTCTAAAATCATTAATGTATTGGTTCTTAAATCTTTGATGTATTGGTTCTAAAATCATTGATGTATTGGTTCTAAAATCATTGATGTATTGGTTCTAAAATCATTGATGTATTGCTTCTAAAATCATTGATGTATTGGTTCTAAAATCATTGATGTTTTGGTTCTTAAATCTTGACGACAAGCTGATTATTTCTTTAAACTAGTCTTCAAACAGAATTTATAATTATTTTTACTCAACACACGTCTGTCTCCATGTATAAAGGAAAATAAAAATCAAAATCATTTTTTTTGTAATAGCTATCTAAGATCTCCAATAATATTTCTTTTAACTAGTATTTCTTTTAGACACAATATATGTTGTATACCATGTTTTCGATTACAATCCGTATACCTGCACGCATGCATATATTGAGGATATTGGAGTTCACATAAAGTCATGATCAATATAAGAAAATAAACTTAAATTGTTCTTTATTTCAGAGGATGTCATCTTCAACTCTGATCCAGAAAACGTGAAAAAATGTTTTATCCTGAACCCGAAACTCCGCCTAAACGGATCAAACGATGTAAGGGTTAAAGAAGACTAAAAGGGTAATAAAACATAATGATTTTGCACCAAGGAACGAGTCAGTCAGCTTTGCAAAATGTTCGTCTGAAAGATGTTTTAATATGATTAAGAACAGCCGTTTATCTTCTCGATTGTGTCTTACTTGGACATTTTGTACGAAATTTCCGGGTAAAATAACTAAATCGGACACGTTGTTTAAGCGTCCGGACATTCATGGTTATTTGTAAGTAGTTTGAAGGTTAACATGCAGTATGCTGTTATATTAGGTCCATATGACTACTTATTAAAAATTGTGGTTTATTGAAGATAAATAGTGCTAAACAAAGTCACAACCCTTTTATGAAATTACATTTATTGTTGGGTCTGGTTCCACCAAAAGTTACATGACATGACCCTGTGACTTAAAACGCATGCACAAATCTGAACATAAGCTTAACATCAAATTTCTTCTTACGACACGTGATGCAAAATGATCACGAGCACTTACATGTTCTGACAATACGACTCGATCCGCAAGTGTGTCTTATCCACCGGATATGACGTCATGAGTACCAGCACACCGGAACTGATCAATTAATGAATACACAATTTAACACATATACCAGCCTATCGTCACGACGAAATACCACAGAAATTAAAACCCGAGAAAAGTCGGGTATATAAATTATTCGTCCCACTGATAAAAAACATTAAACTTAACGGTTTCGAACGCTCAAATATTGTCATATTGTGTTTAATAATCTACACCTGCGCGCGACACCACAACACGATGTCCGAAGTGGTGTTAAACGCACATGTTGCCAGCAGATATACATCAAAACACAAATGTTAGTAATGACGGCAGCCTACATATCATTTTGTTTATATCAATGTATCTCTTCAGACAGGAAATTATCTCATTATGAATCAACACTATCAACTAAGTCAACACGCAACGCAACGTGTTTTATGCTACATTAACATAGTAACTTGTATGTTTCGACGACCNATAATCGGCCCCAGGTCGCAAACGGCCCTCGGGCTAAAGCCCTCGGGCAGTTATGCTCCCTGCGGGCCGATTATCACTGCCCGGCCCGGCTCAGCCGTGTATTATCCTCTAAGTATTCATGTCAGAATACGAAATGATGCTAACATAATATCCCACGGTCAATCAATAAGCATAGCTTATATAGGTTACGGCATTGTTTGTTAAACAATTGAAACATGTTATTGCAATTCCATTTCAAAGCGATAATTTTCAAGTTTTAGATTATTATTCAGTGACAATACATAATGATACCAAAGATGCATGTAAAGATTTGATCATTCATATAAATGTATTTATCTATTTAAATTAAGGTTGGTCAATGATGGTGATGAAGATGACGCAATCACCGCATAGACGAAACTCGTTACGTCTATCTATCAAGCGTCATAANGCAATTCCATTTCAATGCGATAATTTTCAAGTTTTAGATTATTATTTAGTGACAATACATAATGATACCAAAGATGCATGTAAAGATTTGATTATTCATATAAATGTATTTATCTATTTAAATTAAGGTTGGTCAATGATGGTGATGAAGATGACGAAATCACCGCATAGACGAAACTCGTTACGTCTATCTATTAAGCGTCATAATGCACGGAAATCGTAACTAGACCACCATGTTGACACCCCAATGCCGGAATTAGTTTAGAACATGAGAAACGAAAACAAATTTATGATGTTTTACAAATAAATCACTGTAATGTAATTGTACTATTGTTTCACAAAACCAAAACATGATCGGAGTAAACGTTTACTGTATTAAGAATCATCGGATAACCCCGCTTTTTTGGTAGACACTCACACACACACAACTGAATCAAGTGAAACATGTTCCATGACATTTAGTGTCCTGAAACTGCCCGTAAGTGTACTTCAATAATAACTCGCTATCTTGATAATCACATGTGAATGCCTAATGCGCTTTGTAACAACCCGTTTCGTAAAATTATTGCAAAACGTTTTTTTTTTACGAAGAGGGTTGTACCAGCGCTAGTTAATAAAAACAATAAATATAAAAAAGAAGCGTTTTACCTGTTCGACTCAATTGGGTTTATTAACGATTTGCAAAAATATGGGGCCATACAAGAAATACAACAATTTTAGATGCAAGGGTTTCAGACCGGGGTACTATAAAGTAAATGTATTCTTTAATATCCAATTTAAATGGATGCATCGTTTATTAGTTTTAAACATATGGAATACATCTTAGTAGGGGGCTCATTGGTTAAACAGTGCCGTTTGTTTTAATTTAGTATATATTTATCAAATACTTAATTTCTGAACTAAATTTCTTCACAGACGGAAGTTAGCACTTTTCATCATTTAAACATTAGTTTTTTACGCTCCATAAAAGGATGGAACTTTAGAAATATAACACACAGTTTTATGAATAAAATTATATTTGTCTTTAACATGTGTTTAACAAAACTGTGTGAGTGTTTATATTTAATATATATAATATATATATAAGTAAAATGTAATAATCCAGATTGTGAATAGTGTGGTGAAATTTACTGGTGTGCAACCGGAACAGTTGGGTTGATATAATCGATTAAGGAGAAAACGGCATGCATGATCGTGAGTCAGACAGCAGCCATTCTACAAGACAGACGTCNTTACATAGATATATGATTGTGAACTAAAAGAGAAATTGCCAATACTGTTCCCCGTCCCGATTGTTCATAGCTTCTGCTAATGATTGACAAGGGGACGATACAATATCATCAGAAATTCACCACAGACACAAACATATTGACTGCGAATCGCCTCGAATTTGCCCTTGTGTACAATTAGTGATTAATGATATAAATTTACAATGGAGAGCTTGAATATTTTTCATATTTTATTCAAATAGAAAAGAACTAACTGATTGGTAAATTACCTGGTAATACAGTTTACTAATCAGTTGGTTAGTAATATTCTATTTGGATGNCGCATAGTTTGCATTTATTTTGATATTATAAAATATGGGAATACCTTGATTTTCGTCATTAAGCGAGAGCTTGTTCCGCCATTTTATGCTCACGATGTACTTTTGTGATCACGTGATTCCCCGCAGTGTTACATGTGTTAAACAAAACTGTGTGAGTGTTTATATTTAATATATATATATTAAATATATATATTTAATATTCATATATATATGAATATACTGGTTAGAAAAAAATGAACAATAAAATAAAGGATCAACAGAAACAAAATCAAGAGGATTGTTATTTATTTACATAGATATATGATTGTGAACTAAAAGAGAAATTGCCAATACTGTTCCCCGCCTCGATTGTTGATAGCTTCTGCTTATGATTGACTAGGGGACAATACCATTATCATCAGAAATTCACCACAGGCACAAACATATTGACTGCGAATCGCCTCGAATTTTCCTTTGTGTACAATTAGTGATTAATGATATAAATTTACAATGGAGAGCGGGCATATTCTTCCGTTGTCAACACATTAACACATTTCCCTTATGAAATGTCGCTTTCATTTTAATATTTCTAATTGTATTATTATCAAAACAGGTCACACCAATGACAAACACAGCCTAAAAAACAGTATTTGATAATTTCGCTGTCAAGATACGCTGTTGTTGCATCGAAACTAAAGGTATCTTTATTCCTGAAGTTTATTTCCAGTGCACGTCAGAATTTGGGCAATGCCGTCATTTTTAAACCCTGCTACTCACGTCGCTTTTGAATACGAATGTTAAACCCAATCTGAACGTGTCCATAAAAAACAAAAATTTATAGGTAGAGAAAAAATGATATAAATAACGAGTGTTTTTGCCGGTAAGATTTCCTCGTGCACTTCGTGCAAACGCGCTTCAAACGTCAATGTTATTATTCGATATAGATGATCACGTGGTGTACGACCTGTACATGGTTTAAATATTATTGCATAAACTCTTTCTATAATGCCCTCTGGCGGGGTGCAGAAACTTATAAAAAGGAGGGCTTGAACGGCAGAAATCGTGTATTAACAAGGCGATTCACGTGCCGTTCAAGCCCTGTTATGTGTTTTTCATATCCATAAACTAGTNTTTGCAGAAATTATTGGTCTGCTAGAAATTTAAGCACCCGAGCGAGGATTTAACGCGCAACATACGTTTCCGGAGACGTTCAAGTAACACTTTTTATGATAAACATCACATTAAAAGTGAAAACAGAAGCAGTTCAGATGATGTACTCAAAACCGTTCAGACGATGTACTCAAACAAAAACCGTTCAGACGATGTACTATTTTCCAAATTTCTCGCCACAGATCTTAAAAAGCTTCAACAACATGCAAAACCTTGTACAAAATATTCTAAGCATGTTATAAAGAAAAAAATGTTGTATTTTTTTTCGTTGTTTGTCATCTTGAATAGCAAACTCGTCAAAATAAGTATGTTCAGACGATATACAATTTTCATTGAGACTTGTTCCTGAATGTTTGAGAAAACTACAGAAATCTTAGAAAAACGACAATTACTGGAGTACATAAGGCGACTAAGCGGGTACTTTGCACACACATGTAGTTAGCATTTATTTTGATATTATAAAATATGAAAATACCTTGATTTTCGTCATTAAGCGAGAGCTTGGTCGCCATTTTGTGCGTACGATGTACTTTTGTGATCACGTGATTCCCCGCAGTGTCGTCGTCGAAAAAAAACTGATGTCATTTTCGTAAATTAAATTATAATAATAATGAAAATAGTTACGACAGTGAATGAAAATAGTGTTATAAGACATATGCATGTAGATCATGTTAAAACTTTAATGTCTTGTACATTTTGCCTTCGTCCTTCATGAGTATATTGTTACAATGTTCGAATTTTCACAACACAGTTTATATACTCTACATGTTATTTGCACACTAAGATAATAAATATAAACACCAATTTATAAGTCACTCATTCTACTTGTATCCTTACATCTCTACGTTCAATTCTACTCTCCCCCCCCCATCNACTTGTGTGATCACGTGATTCCCCGCAGTGTCATATAAAAAGCTCGTTTTTAAATCAGTACTGCAGATCGTAAACTATAAAAGTCAACTATGATTACCGGAGGCAATTTATCATTCGAATGTGGTTAATTTATCATTAGCCAAGATGTGTATCAAGTGCGGTTTAAATCGCCCACAATCAAAAACAGCAATCATGGTCACGTACAAAAAGGCATAGCAATCTTATGCAACACTTATATACATGCAGGAAAAAGACCATGAGAGCAAAAGGCACGATTTTGTTATATCTAAAATTAAAACCCAATACTTTAATAATAGATTCTGCCTTATTTACGGGAGAGCTTATTTGATAACCATATATGGTAATAAATAAATAAATGTAACGACATTAAAGTGAACCAAAACAGTTTAATGCTTTTTAAATTAAAAACAAAATTAAGCAAAATGGTTAAACGTAACTAGTTTACTGATTAAACACAATGCTGTCAGTATTTGATAACCTAAACCAGAATAATACAATTGAAATATAACGATTGGATGAAGAAGAGGGCGACTACTTAAACCGCCTTTAAACGCTGCATTCCACAGTTTTGGTTAAAATGCATGTATTTTTTAACATTTCTGTTGAATTCCTACGTTTTTTTTCGGAATTCGTGTTTCACCATAGTATACATGCATAATTTAAAAGTGATCCCACGAAAGCGTCAAATAAGTGACACATGGTTTAACATTTTAAATCAAATACCTGACATTTAATGAATAAAATATACATGGCTTTAATTGCTTAATCCGATGTATAATCTTTGTTGAAATACAAGTTACCGGTAAAATGGAAACGTGTTCCTAGATCAATACAATCATTTACAACTTCTATTGGTTGGTCATCATGCGTCCGATTTTCGGAAGGTAATAATCGACCACGTTTTCGAAATACCATGATTGTTCCATCATTAATATTAACTTTAAGAGCACAATTATTGAATAAGCAAGCAAGCGATCTGAAATGGTTTGGGCTTCTTCAAGAGTTTTACTTACAATTGCCATATCATCTGCAAAAAAACAACAACATTAAATCGATGTTATTACATCAATAGTCAAACCAGAAGAATATTTTTCTTGCAAAAGCAGAACAATATTCTTCAATAAAAAAAAATAATACATGGTGACAACACCTCCGCTTGACGTTATCCAACGGCATAGCTAAACTATCCGGAACCATGCGAGCAATGTTTAACACACAAATATACATGTTCACGCTTATTATATGATTATTCTCTGTAATTTACCTTCCATGGTGCATTTTCCACAGTTACAAATCGAATGCAATCAAACGGAAAGTTATATCATCCATATGCATTAAAGGATACATTTAATAACACATACAACAAACATATACATATATCGGTAAACATAGGATTAATTATCTGTCAACAATCTAGGCTTAGCCGCTAGCATAACCATGCGAACATGGCGAAAAAGCCCACTGCTCAATATAAATTAAATCAATACTCATCTCAGTTTGTCTTTGAACAAATGTTTAAACGTTTCTAATGACTATTATATCACATTTCGAGACGACTAATACATTATTAGTAAACGTTTACGAACAATTAGCTATTTAAAAAATCCTAGTATAATAAATCACGTTAATTTATAAATAACACGTTAATAATAACAATAACTTGCTGACATTTGAAATGTCGTCTAAACACATGGAAGAAACATAAAGTTGGCATATTGCGAGCATATGTTTGTCATGCTGCAAGTATCCGTATTTTGTTACTAGACCCTTACGATCCGTTTCCAACGAACATTATGATAAATGTAGCGTTGTTAAACAGCCTCCATTTTCTGTCATTATAGTCGTGTTTGTATCTTTAAATGATGAACGCAAGCGCAATGCGCTAGTTATATCTATCAGTTATCGTTTTCGTTATCTCATATTTCATAATTTATTACTCTCACGATACGAACATTAGGCCCAAACAAATATAACTCATTACATAAAATATGATATACTGCAATTAAAAAGTTGTTGGTTAAATAAATTATTCACGAGCTGTTGTCGCTTTAAGTCGACAAGGCCGATTCCGTCTTCTTAACATGTTTTGACCAATTTACTTCAGACATTGATTGTAATGTACTGTTATATCTTATACTGCATACGTATAAACTCTATTCAAATTTAAATTAAGATTAATGCGAGATTATGCTGTTAAAGTGTTGACTACATATGCATTACCGGGGATTTTTTGAAACAGTATTGCATTGATATATAATACAAATTAATGTCAGTGGAATAACAGAAAACATTGTGTAAATATTTGTGTCGCATGTGTCGTGAGAGTGAACGCTAGAGATCCCTCTACAGATAAATCCGCATGTATATTTAGTATATAATAATCTAAAATACAGAAAGTATAAACTGCATTTCGCAAAAATGAATCAATTTTATTTCGATTTAACGTCATTTACCTTAACTGAAACGTCGCCCGTTTAAGATGTCCAGTAACAGTAAACTAGAATTATTATTCCAAGACCACGCCCGAGAACCCTCTAGTACCTTTATAAATAATGTATGATTAGCAAAAGAAAAACTATAGAGTTTTAACTGATTCAGAATATGACTTTACCTATTCTAAAATATATTTTAGCTTCAAAAAATGGACTTCCAGTTTTCCATGCGAGCAATTGTATCTACTTATTATTCTATTTATGATGTAATATTATACAGTATTTTAATGAACAGTGACTTATATGCCCATGGGGTCGGTTGTTAAATGTAATTATTTAAAAATTATCATGAATTGTGAATGCTAATAACACAAACATTGTATCTATTTGTCTATTGCTCCTGAAGGCTGTTTTGAAATGGCAGTATGCTAATGATACTTTCGTTTGCCGAACCCTTGAGCAAGTATGACCACTCTTAACAATATCCGAATCTGGACGTAAATATACCTGTTTGCTACTTTGTTTGAAATCCAGATGGGTTCGAAATCAAAAAAAAAATAAATGGATACATCTTAGACCCTAACGTACATACATGTGCTTTCATATTTAAATTATACTAGTACATTTCGTTACTTAGAATGACTTATCCAACCTCATTGTAGTTTTTAAAGGTGAGTTTTTAATAGCTGAACATAATATAATATTTATGTATTTAAACAACAGTTGGAACAAGTGACTTACGAGCATGCGGAGTGTCGTGTGCACATCCTAAAGAATCCAGTTGACGGCATGTTGAGTTGCAATAATAGTATCTCTTTAGACTTATATGTCTATATAAACACAAAAATGTTGTATGTGTTACACTTTCCAGCAATATGCTTTCCGCGTAGGCTCCTCCCAAAAGATCGCCACTCAATAAATAATGTTCAATTTGTTTTCGCCAGTTTTGCTTACAACGAAATGAAATATTTGTAATTATTAATAACATATACTATTCTTGCAGAATATCAAATAATTCTTGATTATAGAATGCAAATCCAGGTGTCGTCAAAACCCGAGATGTTTGTAAACACAACGAGATCCGCTAAAACTGTCCATAAAACCATGTCTCTCAAACACACTCCTATAAACACACAACACTCACATATACACTTTATTTTTCGTAATCAGCTTGATTAACCCAGTGTTTTTTGAAACACATAACTAATATAACTTAAACATAATCCCATTGACAACAAATCCTCATTAATATCAGTAAATGGACATCGCCACTCTTTTTATTAATAGATGCGAATCGACACGCATCACTACTTGAGTTCGCCTACATGGATCAGCGCATTGTTAGCACAGTATATTCAATATATAAATAGTTCAAATGACCGTTTCAATTTACCTTGAGGACTGATGCACCGATATCAGTATCGACCATAGACCACTTTACTGTCCTAAGTTAATGATGTTGTTAAGTGTGTTAACAATTTTAAAATCCAAGATGGGAACAATCATAAGAAACTGTCTGTAAGAAACATAAATACTTTAGACAATCAACCATTATAATTTGGATAGTCTGATTTATTGTAAGAACAAGAATATAATTCAAATTTGCTTTCAACACAGTAAAGGTTAAACAAATA
Organism: Dreissena rostriformis; assembly: GCA_007657795.1. Taxonomy (NCBI): domain Eukaryota; kingdom Metazoa; phylum Mollusca; class Bivalvia; order Myida; family Dreissenidae; genus Dreissena; species Dreissena rostriformis. Next base: position 85,579 of record VMBQ01000856.1, on the reverse strand, counting down.
ATGTATATAGGCAACTGTAAATCAAGCTATAAATAAACAACAAATGACTAAATCGTATTTCTAAAAGTTTACAAATAAAACCTTAATATACAGCATAAATAACTAAAAAAAGTATTACAAGTACATGTATATCAAGTTATAATTAATATTAATTCTTTACAAACGGAAAATTACGATGTGGTGCATAATTATGAATGTCAAATTAAGAAAATGTTTCGGATAACAGTTTTAGAAATTCGTGTGCAAAATTGACACGATTTATGGCAGAATTACTTTCACATTGAGTAATCCTAATACAGCAAACCGGAGCTACACGCATCTTAAAGTGGTACTGTACGATTTGTATATGTGTTAAATTGTAATATATTGATAAAAATTTGTTACGATAACACAAAATATGCAAGAAATGTTATACATTGAAGACGAATTTCATAAAATGCAGCAAAGACAAGTTTAAGCGCTGGTTAAAGCCGATGCCGACACTTTTTCTCGTATTTGTTAGGAAACAAAATTGTGTCTTTGTGTCGTATGAACTAATCTGCACTAAAACTTAATTTAGATTCACATTGTACATGCATGATATACATGCTGGCGAATTATGCTGGAAGCCATTTTCGATTTCAGATTTAAATATCTGGCTTATTTCGCATTTTTCGAAACATGTTCTTCTTAACTTTTATTTTCATTTATATTGAAATATATGTATAATCATTTTTAACACATTTTATATAAATTCATAAATATTTGACAAAATCGTACAGTCTCACTTTAAATATATTAATAGCACTGATATGAATAAAACACGTGATAATCAGACTTAAATGCACAACTGTCACAGGGAAAATGTGAAAGCCGCGACTGTTTGCTATGTGATAGCCGCGACTGTTTGCTATGTGATAGCCGCGACTGTTTGCTATGTGATAGCCGCGACTGTTTGCTATGTGATAGCCGCGACTGTTTGCTATGTGATAGCCGCGACTGTTTGCTATGTGATAGCCGCGACTGTTTGCTATGTGATAGCCGCGACTGTTTGCTATGTGATAGCCGCGACTGTTTGCTATGTGATAGCCGCGACTGTTTGCTATGTGATAGCCGCGACTGTTTGCTATGTGATAGCCGCGACTGTTTGCTATGTGATAGCCGCGACTGTTTGCTATGTGATAGCCGCGACTGTTTGCTATGTGATAGCCGCGACTGTTTGCTATGTGATAGCCGCGACTGTTTGCTATGTGATAGCCGCGACTGTTTGCTATGTGATAGCCGCGACTGTTTGCTATGTGATAGCCGCGACTGTTTGCTATGTGATAGCCGCGACTGTTTGCTATGTGATAGCCGCGACTGTTTGCTATGTGATAGCCGCGACTGTTTGCTATGTAGAGCAAATTTAACAGCTACAACAACGGCTGCTTTTCTTACTACTCACTAACCAAACGAGAAAAATGGACGGTAATTCTACAGAACTAGTTAAATGTTCAAGAAGGATAATCAAATATATGTCTGTTACTTAATATACAATCATTGTCACTAAGAAATGGTCTATGTTTTTAACAACTGGACCCTGATGGATAATGTCGTTTAAAATTCCCTCGCGAAATTATATTACAGGACATCATCATTATACCAAAGTCTGAACGATAGACTACAAAACAGGGCATGCAATTTTGTCCTGATAGGTACAGATTGTTTCTTTATTAATTCTTGAAATAAAATGTATTTTGATTTGTTGCTAGACAAATACAAGTTAATTTAAACCAGGAAAAAAATCAACCTCAACTATTCGGTTTTAATATCGAGCTTGGTAAGACAAAAAGACCATAGACACTTAAATGTTTGCGACGAGCTGATTATTTCTTTGAACAAAAGTAAATTTAAACATAATTTAAAGTCATTTTACGAAACACACGTAGCTTTTTTTGATCTGCAGTAATATAATGTTCACACTAGCATTTCTTGTAGATGCCATATATGTTATATACCATGTTTTTTGTAATAATCATCATACCAGCAAGCACGCATACGCTGCGTGGATCGGAGTCCATATTTATTCATGATCAAAATTAGAATACAAAATGTATCCTAGATCAAAATATGCTATCTTTAACCCTGATGCAGAAATTTGAAGTATCTTTAATCTTGAATCCGACATCAGTATTTGCTCTGTACAAATGTAATGACGAGAAATAGACACATGATTCGTTGAGAAGTATTTGCTAATGCGATGCGGATCATGTCGACTTAAGAGTTAAAGAAGATGAATTGGGTCTAAATTCTGGGTTGTAGCTGGGGTGAAAAAAACGGCGATTATGATTTTCATCAAGGAACGAGTCAGTCAGATTTACTTATTGTTCATCTAAAAGATGTTATAATAAATGATAAACAACCGCATGCGTATGTTTTCGATCGTTTCGTACATGGAAATTTCGTACACAATTTGCGAGGAAAATGACTAGATCGGACACGTCGGCTTATCATCGGAATAATCATGGCTATGTGTTAGTAATTTTAATGTTGACTTTCAGTATAATGTTATATTAGGGCCATATAGCTACGAATAAAAATGTGGTATATTGAAGACACATACTGCTAAACAAAATCAGAATTCTTGTGTAAAAAGCCATATATTTTAGCGCAAGTGTCCACAAAAAGTCACATTACATGCCCATGTGATTTAAAACGCATGCACAAAGCTGAAATATGATTAATATCAAATACATCTCGACAAGTGATGCACAAGAATCACGAGCACTTACGTGTTCTGACAATACGCATAGACCCGCCCCACGTCTTATTCACCGGATATGACGTCATGGGGTGGTGCGGTAGTCGAGTGGTAACACGCTGGTCTACCATTTCAGAGGTCGTGGGTTCAATCCCTGGCCGGGGCACTTGACATTTCAGAAATAATTCATGTGTTTCCCACCCAACTAGAGATGTACTGGTATGAAACCCAGGTAATTCTCACGTGTATCGGTGCTATTCACTGAGCACGTAAAAGAACCTAGGGATCTATTCGCAAAGAGCTAAGGTTTCGCACCCGGATTCCTTGTATCTCAATACTGTCTTTTCTACTTGCTGTCTTTTCATCAAAACCAAAGGACCCCATTGGAAATAAGTGCTTGCACTTTCATGGGTTATCCTTGACTGCAAGGTCTAAATAAATACATACATGAGTACGAGCACACCGGAACTGGTCAATTAATGCATTCACAATTTAACACATATACCAGCCTATCGTCACGACAAAATTCCACACAAATAAAAACCCGAAAACAATCGGGTATATCAATAGTTCTTCACTTAATGGTTAAAACCTTAAACCTTACGTTTCACAACGTTTCAATATTTCATATTGTTTTACATCATGTACACATTAGAAAAACACCACAAAACGATGTCCGAACTGGTGTTAAAAGCACATGTTGCCAGCAGACATACCTCAAAACAACAATATAAACTATTAATAACGGCAGCATGCATATCAATATTGATTATATCAAAGTATCTCTTCGGACAACCAATAATCTCCTAATGAATTAACACCAGTCACTAAGTAAAGACGCACATGTGCGTTATACTACATTTAAATATGTACACGCATTTGTCGATGAGCAACCAGTTATAAGCGGTTGACTTTATTTCATGCTTTAAATTTTGCAATACGAGCAAACAAACTGCAGTTGAAATCAGCGACTTTCATTTACAGGCTGTCACTGCCGTATTCAGTAACTTTAAGATAATTCACGATTTATTGGATATTCCTGAAACCAGTTGGCAATAAATTGCTCTAATCAATAACACACAGACTAATGTCTTCAAAATCTGTGCGACATATTGCAGATATGGTTTTTGATTTTGATAATACAATCATAAAATAACCTCTTGCTTTTTACTATCATATACATAGTTCGTTCTTAAATTAGGGCTGTGATCTGAAAATGTAAAAGTAAAGGTTTACCACAGACAATTAAGAATTCAAATGTGCTTACTTTATCATTAACGCAAGATGTCTATCAAGTGCGGTTTTAATCGCCCACAATCAAACACAGCAACCTAAGTCACCTACAAAAAGGTAAAACGATCTTATGCACTTTTTGATAGCCATGTATGGTAATAAATGTCAGGACATTATTGCGTACACAATATTTTAATGATTTTAATTAAATAAAAAACGTAATTTATCAAAAAAGTTTAAATGTTATTCGTTACTTGATAAAAACAACAATGCTTTTTAATCTTCCGAGCTGTTAGATCTAACATCATTAAATGTAGTGCTTTTCTGGTATTTTGCTTTAGCCTCTGGAATCGGAAACAGAGTGGCGTGCTAAGTCTATTTTTTAAGTCTATTTTTTAAATGTTCTTACATACATTTGTATTTTTATAATTCCAATTAATTTACCTTCTATGTCACATTTGACACATTCATATAATGCTAACCATTGTATATTTGTAAACATAGTATCAACTTTTCTTTCGCCACCTTTTGTCGCCAGTTTAAAATTATGTCGCAACTCCACACAACAGTGCATACACTGAATGTGTAGCTGTATTGTAACGAATTGAATGCAAACAGACGGAAATTTATATCATCCATATTTCTTTAATGATGCATTCCAATTAAAAATGCAACAAACATAAATATCTCGTATCATATGGGCTTATTTATCTGTCAACTATCGACTGTCTATGCTTAGCCGCATGCATAAACATTAAATGATGTTAGTATGTTCAGTTCATACATATTTACTAAAGAACATGTCAGAAAAACACTTCACAACTTTTATTTGCAAGCGAAAAAAATAATAAAACAATAAGTAACACGATGTCACCAACTTATATAACAAAATCACGGGCATACAAAGTGATATTATCTTTGTAACTATTGGAAAATCCATTATTTATTTATCATTAACCGTTCAATGCAATTATATTTTTTCCCAGGGTATAGTACATTTATCATTGAACAACAAACTATCACACAATAAACAAGAAATAATGCAAATGCATTAATTAAACAAGCTAGTTGCGACTGTTTAAAACTGCACTGTCTTGCTCCAAACCATCATTACACAGTCGTAAAAAACTGTGTTTACTTGTGGTAAGTATTTTTTTATCATTTTTTTTATACATTTATTTGCCGTTGCCAAAAAGATAGTTTGATACAAACGACTTAATTAGCTCGATTGTAAAATGAAGGTCGCGCTGAAGAAAAACACATTTTTTTTTAACGCGAGGAAGCTGACATTTTTTTTTTCTCTACCGAATATGACCATAATTATTATTTAATCTGAATTCCATCAGTATTTGTCCTTCAACTAATGTTTAAACATTTCTAACAACTATAATATCAATGTCGAGAAGACTTATGTTATCATTAAAAGTGTACAAACAATGAGCTATTAAACAATCTTAAGTATAATAACTCACGTTAATTTATAAATAACACGTAAGTAATAACAGTAACTTACTTACATGCGAAATGTCGTCTGAACATTCGGAAGATACATATGGTCGGCATTTAGCGAGCATGTGTTGTTTTATGCTTCAAGAATCTGCATTTCTTGATAGCTCCTTCCATTCCGAACAAACAATATGATCAATGTAGCGTTGTTAAACCGCCTCACTCTTTTGTAATTATTGTTTTACTTATTGGGTTTGTTTCTTCCAATAAATGATGCTGTACAGCGCATTGTGCTATATATATATCAGTCATCGTTTTCATCATATTTTATTTCGTAATTTATGACTATGACGACCATTAGGTCCAAAACATAGAACTCAACGTGCATTACATTAAATATGCAATACTCCAATTGAAAAGTTGTTGATGAAATAAATTGTTTACGAGCGGTGGCCACTTCAAGACGATAAGTCTGATTCCGTCTTCTTATTTACATGTTTTGATCAATTTACTTCAGACATTGATTGTATTGTACTGTTTTATCTTATGCTACATGCGTATAAACAATATGCAGATTTAAATTATTACACCTCCGACATAAAGATGAATGTGAAATTAAAGTTAATCGAGTGTCGTCATAAATACATTATAAAATGAATTTCGCACAAATGAATCAATTTCATCTTATTTCCTTAATTGGAACATGTGTACGTTTAAGATAAATTTCAATATAGTTTATATATTCGGATATAGCTGTAATCCGAGATCCCCACCTTATCCATAGGTACAAACAAGCTTGGTCAATTTTATGTACCACTGGTCGTGTCATTTAATAATTATAATTCATACATTGCGTGATGTTGAGTTATTTTTAAAAGGGTCAGCTTCGTTTGTAACCCAAGACTCGCGGGTTTTTCTAACATGTATCACATGCCGGAGTGAGTCTCTCTATTAACTTCCTTTGTAATTTTAACTTGATGTGTGATACGGCGAGTTCCATCGCGTCTGTTAAAGTGTTGTCCCCATATACATTACCTGTTATATATGCACATTCATTGGATCGGTAAAGAAATGAGCGAAGTATTGAAAAACAGTTAATGGTCAAAACATTTCACATTTTATGTTAAGAAAAGAACTTAAAATGCGACATGCCTTCACAAATATCGGCAGTTAAACAATGCTGTCCGTTTATATTCCTACTATTACAAGATTTAAACGACTTAGGATTCAAATCTTACGATAAACTTTATTATTAGTGTGAAATGCCAATATTATTATACTGCTATCGTGAATTGATATTAAAGGGTTATTCACTGTTTGATGAAATGACGATTTATAATTGTCATAGATTCAAAAAAATGATGCATACATTTTTTTTAAACAAGCTAGTTGACATTTCTTTCTAAGATTTCTTTTTTAAATTGGCTCGTTAATGGACAATTTTCATCATTTCAAAACGGTAAAATAGTAAAGCGTTTGTAACGCTTTTCCTCGAAAAATTCGAAAATACGTGTATTACTAACATAGATCGTATATGCTTTACTTGTAGCTATGAAAGCCTGCGTGGCTCAGTGGTTTCGCAATAGCTTTTGCTACCAGAGGCCCCGGGTTCGAATTCGAGGGAAGGCTATCTTTTTTGTCTGCTATTATAATTGGTTAAGACTAATCGAACTATTATAGATTTGAAAATAAACATATTTAAAGACATTACAAAAATATGAATCACTGTGAACAAGTCCCTAAAACACTACCACTCAATACTACCCAACGACGGACAGTTTACAGCACCGCGCAATGCGGTAATTTCTGTATGTTCACCTTTTCGCACCGACTGCAGCTATCACCGGCGACCTTGGCTTGCTACCGTGTAACATGAGACGGTTGCGTCGTGATACGCTATTGTTATAAGCTGATACGCTATTGTTACAAGCTGATGTCAACGAACGGTACAAGGATCACAAAACGAATAATTAAAACAGACTGTAATTCGAGCACGAGTAACAGGTATAGTGATATTTAATCCATCATGCATGAACTTTATCTACCGGTTAGTATCATGATACACGCACAGTTAAGGCTAAACCACTCACGCACCATCAAAACAGTTGGCATGCTTCTGTTCAGTATTCACCGAAGAAAATATAGATGGTTATAAAGAGCATTTGAAACTGAAAACAATGTATTGTTGAACATGCATTACGTAGCTTGAAAGATCAATGGCACATTTTAAAAGTGGAATTCTCCAGCTACCAATTGAAAATGGTCTCTACGGAAATGAACCACTTTCTGGACGTCTGTTAACGCCATGAAATCGAAACAAATTAGATTCAGAAGAACAGTTTCTTCTGACATAATATCTTTATGAACATTTGAGTCATGAAATGTTTGTCAATTCATTGCAAAAACGATGAATTCTTATTAATGTCCAGTAACAATAAACTAGAATTAGTATTCCAAGACCACATAAGAAAACAAGTATCTTTATAACACATGTATGATTAGGCGAAAAAAAACAACAAACATGTCCAATATAATGTGTTCAAATCTAGTCTGAAATATATTTTATGTTCGAAAAATGGACTTCCAGTTTTCCATTTGCGTAAATTTGCTATGACATACTTGTTATATTATTCCGGATGTAATATTAGACAATATGTAAATGAACACTGACTTATAGACCCATGGGCCGGGTGTAGAATGTACTTTGCACTGAATCATGTGTGTGTTTATAACGCCTTTCACCATACTAAATAAAATATATCTTTCTGTCTATTTCTCTTGAAGGCTGTTTAAAAATGGCGGTACTCTTATGATTAATATATTGTATGAAATACATTACAGCGGTTTACATTACATATGATTAATCTTCTACCATCATTGTTTGAAAAAAAGAGTAGACTCAAATGTTTTACTTCTATTGCAATATCACGTTAATGTCTCACCAAAATAGATTCGGTAAACATAATATTTAGGTAGACATAGAACAAACATATTATTCGCTTTCAGAAGCTTTGTCAGAGAACACGGGAACAAATATAACACTATAACAATAATAACTGAATCTGATTGTTAATGTGAATGCGTGCTACATTCTTTGGAATGCAGATGGATTAGAAATCCCATCCGAAAAATGAATGGACACACATTAGACCGTAATGTACATACATGTGCTCTCATATTGTAAGTATCTTTACATATTTCGTAACAATAGAATGAAGTTTTGGACTTTACAGTTGTGTTTTATTTAAGAGAATATAAAAGCTGAAAACAATCTTATATTTCTGTAAACAGTGCAAACAAGCGACTTACGAGCATGAGGAGTGTCGTCTGATCATCCTAAAGAATCCAGTTGAAGGCATGTTGAGTTGAAATAATAGTATCTCTTTACTAGAGTTTTTCTATACACACGCAATAAGTGTCGTGATTACTTCACTTTCCAACAATTTTTTTCAATGATTGTCGTATTTACTGCACTGTCCAACAGTTTTCCTCAATAATTGTTGTACTTACTGCAATATCCAACAATTGTTTCAATATTTGTCGTATTTACTGCACAATCCAATACTTTTATAATTGTCGACTTTACTGCACTTCCAAAGAATTCACTTCAATAAGTGTCACATTTACTGCACTACCCAACAATTTGCTTCAATAATTGACGTATTTACTGCACTATCCAACAATTTGCTTCAATTATTGTGTCGTATTTACTGCACTTTCAAACAATTTGCTTCAATAACTGTCGCATTTAATGCCTTTTCCAACAAGTTGCTTCAATAATTGTTGTATTTACTGCACTATGCAACAATTTGCTTAAAAAATATCATATTTGCTGCACTATCCAGCAATGTGCTACAGGGTAAGCTTCTTTCAACAGATCGAAATGCAATAACTTAATTCAATGCTATTTATGACATATACTCTCCAGCAATAGAAACACATATGTACAATTATTAATAACATATTATATTATGTGCAGAATTTAAAATTATTCTTGTTTATAGAATGCAACTTGCGATGTCGTCAAAATAAAGTATGAAGAAGTGAAACTCCAGTTGCTCCAGCAGTTTTGCATTCCTAGTATACAGACGTTCGTGGTCTTTTATTTATGGCAAGGGACCAATTGCCAAAACACGTCAAATGCCGTGATGTTAAATAGCACAACGCGATCTACCAAAACTTTTCATTTATCTATGCCTGTCACAAATACTCCGTTAAACAAACATAAATCTCATTTATTTTCATTCGTCGTAAACAGCTGGATTTATCCGGTGGTGTTGTAAAGAAATAACGATATTCAACCCTTTATGAACAAGTGATGTGTTTGTGAAACACTATGTACCCTTTGAGCGATTCTGACCCATATATTTGACCCTTGACCTTGAATAAAGACCTTGAACTTGACCTTTCACCACTCAAAATGTGCAGCTCCATGAGATACACATGCATGCCAAATATGAAGTTGCTATCTTTAATATTGCAAACGTTATGGCCAATGTTAAAGTTTGTGCAAACAAACCAACACACCAACAAACGGACTGGGAAAATCAATATGTCCCCCAGTTTAGACTGGGAGACATAAACATACCTCAATTTAATAAAAAAATATCAGAAAATATTATTTGATATTTTTCCATTAATATTTAAATAAAGGAATATCCAATTCCCATAGACACCATTCTCGTAAAATATAATCTTAAATTCTTAAATAATAATCTAATTTAATAAAAACATAATTTCATTGACACCAAATCGCCATTAATGTCAGTAAATCGACTACGCCACTATTGTTATTAATAGACGCGAATCTACCCGCATTGGGACCACAATGCAAATACGTGAAATCATTTTCACTTTTTTGTGTTATCCCTGGTAATGGTTAGCAATTCATGGTTATTTGTATTTATTTGAACTTATATGTGTTATATTATGCCATGTATTACTTAACTAAGTCATTCATCAGTATATGTTAGTACGTATCTATTTGTTGTATCTTACCATGATGTGTGTATCAGTGCCAAAATAAAACTACTAACTATCGCTTTTTGAGTTCACCTTCATGGATCAGCGCATTGCTAGCACAGTATGTTGACTACATAAACGGCTCAAATGACCGTTTTAATTTACCCTGAGGACTGATGCAACGATTTAATGATCAACACTTTACCTCTGTATTGTCAAAATTAAACGTTGTGATTTAATGTTGTAAAGACTGAAAAATACATGATGGAAACAATCATAAGAAACTTTCTAAAGAAACATGATGGCTTAAGACAATCAACAATTCTAATTTGGAGAGTCTGATTCATTGTAAAAACAAGAATACTATTCAAATTGTCTTACAACATAACACACACGCGCATCAAGCTATAAATGAACACCATATGACTTAAAATATTAAAACAAAAAATCAAAATAAACCTTAAGGTACAACCTTAAATACTGCTGTATACTAAAGAAATATTAAAATGATTATTTAGAAACGGAAACTGACATTTTAGTGCATAACTATGCATGTCACATTAAGAAAATTTATCGGGAGACACTTGCTATCTAAATTCAAGACAAAACTTTAAAGTAATGGGTGATATATCGCATATTAACACCTTAAAGGTAAAAATAGTCAATGTATATGAACACAAATATGCTTTGAGTAACAGCATTATATTTAATGCATGTTTCTCTTTTGTATTAAACTAAGTCTTAAACTGGTTATTTAGTACATATCAATATGCTTGAAAAAACTGAAAAATACATGATGGAAACAATCATAAGAAACTTTCTTAAGAAACATGCTAGCTTCAGATCATCAACAATGGATAGTCTGATTCATTGTAAAAAACAAGAATTCTATTCAAATTGCCTTGCAACATATAAACACAACCGGGCATCAAGCTTTAAATGAGCAACACGTGACTACAAATATTACAAAAAATGCCAAATAAACCTTTAGATACAACTTAAAATACTGATGCATCCTAAATAAATAGTAAAATGATTATTTAGAAATGGACACTGACAATGTAGTGCATAACTATGCATGTCACATTAAGAATTAAAATTTATCGGGAGACACTATCTTAATTTAAGACAAAACTTTAAAGTAATGAGTGATATATTGCATATTAACATCTTAAAGGTAAATGTAAAAATACTCAATATATGTGAACACAAATATGCTTTTAGTAATAACATTATGCTTAATGCATGTTTCTCTTTTGTATTAAACTTAGACTTAAACTGGTTATTGAGTTTATAGCAATATGCTTCAAGAACAATTCAAAAGCATATACAAGTAACTTATACTACTATGATATAGTGTTTACCGAAACAATAAAACAAGACATGATAATTATTGATGTATTGTACAATTCTGCATTCTCATAAGTTTTCATAAATGAATGTCAAAAACCCATTAAATACAAAATTAGAAGTTTTTGTTTAAATTTAAAGATATACTTTGGGCCAGTGTACAACTTAACTATAGAAGCAGCGATTTGCATAGACCAGTGTTCAATTGAATGTTTGCTGAACGCTATGCAACAACACAATGTGTTACACGTTTGTACTAAAACTGTATTAAAACCATATTTTTCTAGTAGCATATCTTGAAAAACATGATTCCAAATATACAAATTGAATTATTTGTTTCACATAAAAATTAAATATTGTTTACATGTCGAACATTGTTTTAACAACTACTTATTGGAAGTATAACAACCATTCTGAGGCTACCACGCAAGTTCCTGTAAATGTAACACAGAAAATATCATTAAATTATCTTAATCATATACTTATTGAAGCTAATCATTATTAACCATTTGTCGGTGTTTGTTTCCACATGTAATTTGCACATATGATACATATTTCTACCCAGCAACAGCAGACACTGCTTATTAACATGATGCACATGTAATATATAATCGAACACAAACACGTATCGCTCACAGACACTATATCAAGATTTGAATAGCTGTAATCCGGATCTACATATCGTATAGATTTATTGACCTCTCAAAATAGTAATATTGTTACAAATTTAGCTATGTATATTTATAAAGCATGGTAAATAAGAAATACGTATAATATATATTATGATTAGTGTAGGATTGTTGGTATATATGTATGCACCGACTCTCGCTGTATATTGTCTTTTCTGAAATACCCAATATTTTTTATTATTTTTTTGACAATGTACCGATTTATTTTTTATGTTTATATTTTAAATGACCTGTGACTTTGTTTAATGTATATTGTATTGACATTTCATGTATACTCATGGACTTATTGTCTACTGTATTATCAAATAAACTATATAAGAAAACTTCATCTTAGAAAAACCCAACTAACCCATATGTACATATACCCAACTAACCCATATGTACAAATAACGTTGACCAATTGTACGGACCAATGCTATTTTCATTCAAATAATTAAAATTGATACGGTTTGATTTCAAATGGATTTTAAATGGGTTAGTGTGGTTTAAACGCAAGAATAAAGGGTATTTCCAAAATATATCATATCGGAGTGAGTATATCAATTCACGTCCTTTGTAATTTGAATTTGATGTCTGTTACAGCGAGTTCCCTTGAGAAGAAAGAAGTGATGTCCACATATATACTACCATTTATCTATGCCCAGCTCGGTGTCTATAATAGCACTGATTTGATTACGAAATTTATTTAAAGAAAACAGCGGAGAACGTGACAAGTCTTCAACATTTAGTGTAGTTAAAATATTGCTTATCGTTTATGTACTTATTATAACAAGATTTAAAAAACTCGGATTCATATAGTAAGTTAAACTTTCTTATATTTGAGTTATGCCAATATCAGATTACTTCTCCCGGGTAAAGAGATTCACGTGATATAAGACACATCTAACAGTATATAGGTGTCTATCGCAACAGCGGAGAACGTGACATGTCTTCAACATTTAGTGTAGTTAAACTATTGCTTTTCGTTTATGTACTTACCATAACAAGATTTAAAAAACTCTGATTCATATAGTAAGTTAAACTTTCTTATATTTGAGTTATGCCAATATCAGATGACTGCTCCCGGGTATAGAGATTCAAGTGATATTAGACGCATCTAACAGTATATAGGTGTCAATCGCAACCGTTGTTTATTTTTGGTGTTTTAACTTCATATACACTTATATTTGTTAATGCACCATCAACATACTAAACCAATATCCCGGAAAGAGAAAAATAATGCATTTGAATAATAACCGTACTTTCGTTTTTGACGTAACTTTGGTAGGTTTAAAATCTGGGACTCACCGCGAAAACATACGACAATTCTGAAATTATGAATACAAAGTACATTTACCTTCGTACTTTTGTCATCCATATGTTCGGTCATGCTTCTTCAAAGAAATATGTTATGAATGAGGTGTCAGTAAAGTGACTTCATGAGAAAGACTCAAATCGTATCTCTTTCGTAAATACACGGCAATTCCGCTCGGCTTAGAGGACTGAGTCAGTCATGTAAACTATTGAATAGAATATATATTTTTTATAAACAACTGGTAGCAAGATGAGTTTCAGATAAAAGATCAGTTGCCACATTTCAACTAACCCTTTTGACCTGTTCATTCTTTTCAGCTCAATTCAACAGTGAAAGATGCGTCTTACATCACTTTACAACCCTACGCTTCTTCTCTATCAAGCGACGGACAATGTATGTACAACGCGCAATTCGGTACTGGATGTTAACCGCTGCGCACATACTTCATCTATCGCCGTCGATCTTGGCTGGCTACACCGTGTAACACGAGAATAATAAGTCGCTTGTAACGCTTTTCTTCGATAATTTTGAAAAAAAAAACGGTTAGTACTAGCGTTACGTTTATATTAAGCTAGTGACTATAAGAGCCTGTATGGCGCATTGGAAGCGCATACTCGCTTGCTTCCAAATGTAGGTACAGTACCGTGCAGTCCGGTTCTGTCTGGGTATTTACCACTTCGCACAACTTCAGCTATCACCTGCGACTTTGGCTGGCTACCACGTAAACTTGAGACGGTGCCGTAATAATAATCGCTATTGTAACAAGCTGATGTCAATATACGTTAAGAGGATCACACAACGAATAATTAAACCGGACTATAAGTCCAGTACAAATAACTGGTGTAGTGAGATTAAATTCATCATGCATGAATTCGATCTCAGATTAAGTTATCAGAATAAGCCCGCCGTGGATACCATTAATTTAAGGATAAGCTACTCAAGAACCATGGGATAAAATGGTCTGCACTGTTCATAATTCACTTAAATTTAAAACAAACAGGTTATTAAATCAAAGTACTGAAAGTACTGGTGGGACGATTTACTCAAATTTTGTGGTCGTAAAAAACACTATACACCGTGATGCCAACCAATCAACTTTATTGAATAAAACAGATGGAATTAAGGAAGGGTGACAGGTTGTCAACATAATTTATGATTTAGCTATTGGGGTTAAAAGTAAATGCTGCTTTTTAAAACAAGTCATTGTCGTACGTGCCAATTCATAACTGTGAAACGTTGACAGAACAGATTGTCCATAAAAGAAATCCCTTTAAATACTGCTTTTTAAAATAAGTCATTGTCGTACGTGCCAATTCATAACTGCGAAACGTTGACAGAACAAATTGTCCATAAAAGAGATCCCTTTAAATGTCATGAAAATGAATACAATAAAGTGCAAATTCCAATAAAATCAAACAAGACCAATATTGTTTGGACAACCCCTAATATGAAAATACTAACTTAGACAACAGATGAAGTCTATAAAGCATTTAAATAGTATGGTTCTTGCAAACAAACATATGAAACACTGGGATTGTACATATACTTTGATGAGTGTAATGATATCTGCTTGGAAGATCAAGCCGGCATAAACATAGTTAAAAATACACAGACTATTATGAGATATTAAGCTATCAACTATGCCCATCTCTGAAGTTCTAAAAATATGTCCTAAAACAGAATTTCAGTTTGTCACAGCCAGATAGTTCACTTTAATATACAGGGGTTTTCCTGGCCACTTTAGGAAAAGGAGTCAGGTCAAATAGGGAATTTTTTATCGACAAAGTGGACCGACAAAGTGGACCAAATTTGGATTTTTATCAGCAAAAATATTGGCACATCAGACCTTTATTTTCGTCAGAGTAAGATTATCCCAACAGATCTCCACGCAATAAATACTTTTAAGACTATTTTTTGCCATATATCATCCACCAATAGAAAACTATTTGTAATTATTAATAACGTATAATATTCTGTGTAGAATTTCAACTTATTCTTGATTATGGATTGCACCTCATAGTGTTGTCAAAAGCCGAGATGTTTGTTTGCACAACGCGATCTAATAACACTTAGTAAATCAAACATAAATCACATTTTACTTTCCGTCGTAAACAGATGGATTAATCCGGTGGTTGGAAGGAAATACGATATTTAACCTCTTATTAAAAACATACCTCAGCTAGTTGTAAAAATATAACAGAAAATATCATTAGATAGTTTTCATTTGATCAATTAATATAGTAATATTAAAACCCCAGAGACCTTACAATGAGAGAAACTCTCGTCACATATAATCTTAATATAATTTAATTTCAACCGTATTACATTGACAACAACTCGCCATCAATGTAAGTGAATTGACTACACCACTATTGTTATAATAGACGCAAATCTACCCGCCTCACTTCTTGAGTTCACCTTCATGGATCAGCGCATGACTTGCACAGTATGTGGACTACATAAACGGCTCAAATGACCGTTTGAATTAACCCTGAGGACTGATGCAACGATTAAATTATTAACCATAGACTACTTAATTTTCAAAATTTAACGACGTGGTTTAGTGCGGTAACAACTGCAAAAATGCAAGATGGAAACAATCAAGAAAACGTTTTTAAAGCAACATGCATATTTCAGAAAACAATTATGTTTTTGATAGTCTAATTAATAGTGACAACAAATTGCCTTTCAATTCAATAGAGGTTAAAACAACATATACATGTTTAAGATATTTATGTTGCTGTATAGTAATAGTTAACAAATTCTTTTATTTAGGTGTGGTGTTTACTACAAGAGGCTCGCTTAGTACCGCACAAAGCACGTTGGCCGGACAGGCCCAGAAAGCCATTTTCACTTTGAATAAATACTTGTATAAATGTACTTATATACCGCCAAAACACAAGTTGGAACTTTTCGATAAGCTTGTATCGCAAATTTTAAACAATTGTTGTGAAATATGTTGTTTTGCGAATGACTTATTAATTGAGACATTACATATGCGATTTTGCAAATAATTGCTTTGTGTTAATAAAACTACTCAAAACGATTTTATATATGGCGAATTAGGCAGAGTATCTTTTAAAACTATACATATGTGTAAGGCTATTTAATATTGGCTACGAATTCTTCAAAGAAAGAAAATAAGTATATTCTTCTTGTGTATAATTTATTTAAGAATGATTAAGAATTGTATCCCGATAAAACAAATTGATGCTCCTTATTGAAGAACTTATTATGTTCGCTTGGTTTTGTTGATGCCTGGACTTTTCAAGGTAAAGGTAATAATGACATGTTTATATATGTTGTTAAGCAGAGATTGAACGACCAATTTATACAGAACTGGAACGCCAGAATAACTCAATCTTGTAAATTTTTATTCTACAACACAATTTCATCATTTAGATTTCAACCATATTTCGAATGTTTTAATATTAGTAAGTTTTGTCAATCTTGTTCTCGTTTTAGAGTATCATCGCATATATTGCATATTGAGGCTGGTATATGGAGCAAAGTATACCAATAAGTGATGGAAAATGTGCAAGATGCAATACAGTTGAGGATGAGTATCATTTTGTTATGGAATGTGTAATGTATACTGACATTAGGAAAAACCATATTGGCAGAAAATATTGGTCAAGACCTAGCATGGCTAAATTTGTAGATCTTATAAAGTCAGAAAATAAGAAAAAAAGAATATACTTAGAAACTTAGGAACCTAATCCATAAAGCATTTTTTATTAAAAATGAGGTAATGTATATAAATTGACACTGTACACAATTTATGCATTCTGTGTTTCTTGTAAATACATGTTTTCTATGTGTTTCTTTGTACTTCAATTGTACATATTTCCTGTTTTCTATGTGTTTCTGGTGAAACTGTAAATATGACTGATGTATTATGTATGCTCCTTGGTGTTCTACATTAATCTTGCGCAAACTATGTTTACGTGTTTGTTGGTTACTTATACATACATTTTGTAATACGGTTAATAAATATCATATGAGGCCTTAATGCCGTTTTAATTGTTAAATATACAAGACTATGCTAGCGTTGCTATTTACAACTGTAAAGTATTGTTGTGAAATACGATAACATGATTTCATTTACATACATTTTGTATTACGATTAATAGATATGACATGATGCCTTAATACCCTTTGTATTATTATATTTACAAGACTATAATAGCATTGCTCTGTACAATTGTAGAGTACTATAGTGAACTAATTTGAAATTGTTAAAGCAAAATGCTAATATCATACCATATAAGCGTGCTGTCGTATGAAAAGATATGACAAAAACATTCATAATGTATGTCTTACTCGTTAAAGCATAAGGTAGTTTAAGATCTTACAATTAGTGTATTATAACGTGTCATTATAAGTCTAGTTTCCACAATAGTTGTCTTACATGTTTCTTTCGGTAAGTCAAATATATGACACGTGGATATATATTGTTAAGTTAAGTACAGATGTTAGTGATAGCAGTTGCCCATGATATCAGTCTTACATTTTCGTTTCGGTAAGGCATATATATCTGTGGTAATCTTAATGTTAATACTATAGATGATACAATACCATCTGTGATAGATATATAATTAATGCAAACTTAATGAATAAACTGTATTAATTTCTGTATTTAAAGGTTTCTTTGCGATTGGTTATTTTACTTGTTTTCGTAATAGTAAAAGGGAACTTAATTATTAACATATCGAAATTTCAAATGTTCATGTTATATTTCTTAGATAATTTAGCTTTGCATTTTTAAGTTTACTCGTCTATCAGCATGGGTCAAAAGTATGTAGATGCACATGTGAAGAGTATGTTTTGAAATATTATTCTCATTGTGATCTTCTCCAAATGTTGAAAACATACAACTACAACTTGTGTTCAAACTTTGTATTCTTGTCTACACTGTTCGTCAATACGTGTATTGTATATATGTCCGCGTGGGCTTAAATGCCTTATTGGATTGAAATAAACTGTATGTATGTCAGTCTATAACGATAACTGCACATCAATAATTAAATGAACAATGCGTGACTACAAATATTTCAGAAGTTTGCCAAATTAAACCTTATTATGCAGCCTTAAATACTGCTACATCATAAAGAAATATTAAAATAACTATTTAGACATTTCAAATTACGATGTGGTGAATTAGAATGCGTGTACAAATTATGATTGTTTTTCGGAAGACACTTACTATTTTGTAGTAGCTAAATGAAAAAGTATGCAATACACGTGAACACAAATATGCTTTCAGAAATAACATAATGTGATATGCAGGTTCCTCTTTTGTATTAAAATAAGCATACAACTGGTTATTGAGTATATAGTAATATGCTTCAAGTTTGAATCAAGCACGTTGAAAAGTTATCATAAGATGATATAGAGCTTACCCAAAAAAATAAACAAGACATGATAATTATTGAGGTATAGACATACAAATGCAATTTTATAAACAGCACAAACACTCTCATAACTTTCCATACATAAAGGTCAACAACCCAATAAGTACAAACTTAGTAGATGTTGTTTAAAGCTTAAGTTAAACAGGGGGCCAGTGCACAACTTGAATAAAGAAGCAGCGATATGGAAAGACTATTTTCCAATTAAATATGTGCTGGACGCTTTGCAACAACCACAATTTGTTACATTTCTGTTCTAAACTTGTATTAAAACCATTTTTGTCTATTTGCATAGCTAGGGTATTGAAAAACATGAATCTATATAAACCAATTGAATGAAGTTTTTACAAAAGATACAGAAAAATGTAAATTATTCAAAATAGTACATGATTTCTTCGATATTTGAAAGAATCACTTTTGATCCATTTAAAGTTGAAATTATTTTATCTCACTCAAACGAGTTGTTTTTTAAGAAATACATTTGTGTTGGTTGGCACATGTGGGATATAAACAACTACTACACACACCGCTGTATTTTTGAAATCGCTGCGTTAAAGAAACAAGCTATAAGGAATGTTGTTTGGATACAGTCAACTATATTAGTATGTATTTAAATAAGCATTAATAAAAAAATCAACCCGATATGGGTATAAAACACACGCTTATGAAGCTCCAAATTCATAGTCACTGCAGTGATTTAAACACAAACTGAAAACTATCTTTAAAATATTGAAAATCGATTTTAAAATTTATTTAAATGTACTTTCACGTGGCCATCAAGTACCCTGCGCTTGTATCACTGTTTTGTAAATTTGACCGCCCCTTACACGTAAACATTAATTAACAAGATATAATACGGTTGATATGACATGATAAACTATTGGCATATAGTTTGAAGTTTGTTATAAAAACATACAAAAAGTATCACGTAAATGTATCTATCGACTTAAAACCATTATACTATCTAGTAAATATAGATAAATGGTGAAACTCCACAAACATTACCAGGACAGAACTTCTTTTCCACAAGTCTTCTATTAAAAGCAAAAAAAAACAATGCCCTTTACAAAACAACAGAATACATACAATACGATATTTTTGAAAAAAATATGATCCAAACTGCGTTACCGCTTTGGAACGGTCGAAACAAATCATTTGGTGTATAAACCGGCTTAAGGGGTCAAATGCCTTACGCCTTACCCAGAATTAATCTCAAAACATACACGAGCAAATACATATAAACCTCATAGAATTGTTATTCAATTTTAAAAGCAATACAAGGGAAAAAAATCCGATTTGTTTACTACTGTATTACTCAATAGTTAAGAAAAACCAAAGAAAGAGAATTACAACTTTTTGAGACACGATGAAACTTGAAAGATTGCATTGTATGGAAGGGTTTATCCGCCAGTTCGGGCATTATGCTTTATGGCANCTCATTTATTAATGCATCGCAAAAAAGAGGTGGCGCCCGTGATTACCGGCCGTGAATATGGCCGTGACTATGGGAATATAAATACGGTGTTTTTAATCAGTGTTAAGCGGTGCATTGATATTTATGTAAGTGATGTATGTTTTCACCAACACATTTGGCCTTTAACAGACATTGAAACAAACAGGTTCGTATGGCATGTTCTTTTTATATATACAATGATTTAAGTCTGTCACATCAGGTCTAACACATTGACAATCATCTGATTATTACATTTTTCTCACAAGTACGAATAGTGTCGAGCGCGACACGACTTTTTGTAAACACTATTTCAAAGTCATGCTTAATATTTCACGACTGGTAAACTTTTAAATAGACGACATATTGGTTCAAAAATTCGATGGAGTGATTCGCAAGTGGCAATCATTTTGCAGTGTCTTATAATAAAATATTTTGTCACCCGGTTACCTGATATTGTTTCGTCCGCCATGTTTCTTTTCGTCAGAAGGATACGGAGCTTTTGTCACAAGTATACAATTTCGACGGTAAGCGGAATTGTTGTGGTAATCGCCCTATCACCGTGTGATTGAGTGGGTGCAAGGTATTAATTTGCACGAAGGATATTAAAATTGTGTTTATGTAATACCCTCTGAAAGTCCTTCTAAGAAGTATTTAGCAGTGATATGGGTCGATAATAAGACGCTAAGGATGGATCACCTTTTTTTAACAATCGGGCACACATTTGCAATTTTCCAACAAGAATTCATTTTGCAAATATTAAAACAGTCAAGAGTTTTACAATCACACAAATGGTAGCTTAATTAATGTATTGCCTCTTTGAGGATTCGATTATCTGTTCCATCGGGACCGGACGCCTTTCCTACCTTAAGATATGTAATTGAGTCAATAACCTCCTCCGGTGAAATATGTATAGACAGAAGACTGTTAGCGTTTGCATGGTGCACATATCGTGCTTGCTTTCATCAATTGAACAGTGGCTTGCAAAGAACTTGTTTAGCATATCAGCTTTACTTTTGTCACCCACTACAACAAATAGTGTTTTTTTGTCGTAAAGAGGGTGCATTGTGTAAGTTGCGCTGGTAGGAATACATGTTCGAAGTTTGTTCCACTAGTCTAAAGCGTAAATAGACATGACGACTTGAGTTTGTGTTTATATATTGTTTAAATATTCTATTTTTTAATAACGTAAGGGTAATACAAACTCATTCCTAACATGACGGAATTTCGACCAGTGCATATCACTATTGAATTGTGTTGTTTTCTGGTATACACGTTTTCGTTGTCTTTTTCATTATATTGTTGTTCATCCATGGAAAATAACGCGAACGGATCCAAATATTTTTGTTCAGAGTACATATACTTGCAATGTTCAATATAGTTTCAGTAATATTTTCTCCGTATATATCAACATTTTCGCATTTTAGTAGATCCCAATGAGTGTCCGACATTACTTGTCGTCGTTTTGAATACTCACCAATGTCATAACGCAACATATGTCGACAACACGTTTTTCATCTTGGTTTTGTAAATGTTAATGTTACAAAAACAGGGCTGTGGTAGCGAACAGTTAGATATGAAAATGGTTCGCCTGTTCCAGACAAGTACAGTATTCCGATTACTTACACAGATTAAGTCAATAAGGGAAGATGTTTGTTTAGCATAATGTGTTGGTTCGTTAATAAATTGCGTTAAGTCATGATGTTGACATAAATCATAAATTGTTCGTGCCGACGGTTCAGCGAGAGCATTTATGTTAAAATCCACTGTTATAATAATATCATTTATTCGTGTGTCTCTTGCTAGCCCATAGAATCTTCAATAGAATGCATATATGATCGATCCGCACTAGGTGGTCTATAACACACGCAAAAGAGAATGGATATTTTTTTTAGGGCAAAACTTCAATCCATATACATTCTACAATTCATTAAAATAGCGCATATCTTTCGATACAAGATGGCTAATTACTTACTATTTAATACCTTCAAATCAACAATAATCTTATCAACAAATGTCATATATTACTGACGCGTCATTTTTTTAGGTTTGTATTAATGTTCTCTGTTATAACTATCTTGTATTTCTTTCATAACAGATAATGACCCTTTTCAAAAACGTCAAGTGATATATATCACAATTTCCTAATAAGTATGGAAAGGACATTATCAATGTTTTAGAAATGCACAACAAAACGTATGTAAAATACTGTGGTGACGTTAACGCAATAATCTCCGAACGAAAACAGTACTTAGCTTAGCTTGTTAATAGTAATGGGTATTGTATACAGTGTGTCGTATTGAAACATAGAGCGATCGGCAAAATTGCGAAAAAACACCAAATATAAAGAAAGCGACAAAAAAGAAGGTGATAAGGAGAAACAACAAAATATATCATTAAAATATACACACAAGAATAAACAAAACAAGCAATGATAATACAATAAGTATACTTAATGTTTTATGATTTAAAAAAAAGACAAACAAGAGATTAACATGATAATATTTTACCTTTAGTGACTGGCAAAACAACGTCAAAACACGATAATATTAATATAACCACAGTCAAATGTTCCAGCATGTTAAATTTCAATTCAGCACCTTTTCCCTTGCTATTCATTTGAATTATACACCGCAAATCTTAAATCATTTCAGAAAGAAACCCTATGGAAGGGTTTATCCGCCAGTTCGTGCATTATGCTTTATGGCATTGTATTTCATGCAATTCATTTTCCATGTTGCTATTTATAATTGCATTTTGCTTTATGACATTGTATATCATGCAATTCATTTTCCATGTCGCCATTTATAATTACATTTTTCTATTTATGATATTAATTGAAATGATACGTTTGAGTGACAGTTTTTATAATGAATCCATGGGTCTTAATGACATATGTATACTCCTTTGTTATAAATTATTAGTTTTTCTTCTTATGTAAAAAAGTAAAATGTAATGTAAATGTTAAATTTACTAACTTTCCCGGTCTTCTTTTCTTCTCTTTACTTTACGTGTTGAAATGTTACAATAGAATTATTACTTCAAATTTCATTTTGCAAAAGAAATTGGAAAGAAAACACGGGAAGAGCTTAAATACAACTTCGATGTTATTTCGATTTCTTGCGCAGAAATTGGCCCTTTTAATCCAAGGGGGATAACTGATGAAACGTGTAAACATTAAGAACTTCTCCCTAAACGGTGTTTCTCCATCGGACAGTTTGCCCTACACATATCCAGCGTCACATAAGAACAGCAAACAAACAAAAAAGAAGCAGAAGAACACGAAAGAATGAAGTATGCAACATTATTTTCTTTTTCTGTCATCCGTCACTTGCAGGTAGACTTTCATCTTTGGCAAAAGACAAATTTCAAGATAGATGTGCAGAGTTGCACTGTCTGAGCAGAATAGCTACTGTAGCATGTGACTTTTGGGGCGGCGACTTTTATGATAAATATGGGAGTTGGTCATTATCCCCACACTTTTTGAAAAAAAGGTGGGGATATTGTGGTTATCTCCGCCGTCCGTCCGTCCGTCTGTCTGTCTGTCCGTCCGTCCTGGCCAATATCTCCTCCTACACTATAAGCACTAGAACCTTGAAACTTACACACATGGTAGCTATGAGCATATGTGCGACCCTGCACTATTTGGAATTTTGATCTGACCCCTGGGTCAAAAGTTATGGGGGTTGGGGTGGGTCGGGTCAGAAATTATCACTCATTTTTTTAGGTTATTTTACATTTGCTTCTTTATTTCTACACCGTTTCACTTCACATTGATACTGGACCTTTCTTATGACAAAATGGTCAATCTCAACCATGCATGGCCCCATTCCCAACCCTGGGGCGCCCTGCCCACATAGGCCACACCCACCAAAAATTGCCATTTACTATAATTTCTTCATTTCTACACAGATTCACTTCAAATTGATACTGAACTTCTCTTATGACTATACGGTCAATCTCAACTATGCATGGCCCCATTACCAACCCTGGGGCGCCCTGCCCACATAGGTCACACCCACCCAAAATTGCCTTTACTATAACTTCTTCATTTCTACACCAATTCACTTCTAATTGATACTGAACTTCTCTATGACAATACGGTCAATCTCGACTATGCATGGCCCCATAACCAACCCTGGGGCACACCTAGGTCAAACATTCGGTGTGGGGATACGC
>VMBQ01000856.1:46293-59460 GCA_007657795.1 Dreissena rostriformis | reverse complement strand
TATAATACCTTAATATACCTTTACATATTTCTCGACAATATGTAGCACAAATCATTACATGTTTGTAGTGAACAGTTTTTCCTTTGAATTTGTTATAATCTTGCAAATTTGCTGCGACTGTTCAACCATATTTATCTTAAATAATTAATTTGCATTCATTGCATCACAACGATTTTAGTATAAAATAATAGTAAGCATGTTTTGCAATCAATTTGGATGTTTTTTTATCACAGGATAGTACTTACAAGGACTCAAATATTGTGGGATAATGTCAGCATACGGATGGATTTGAGCATGGCCGAAACTATTTTAAATCTGATAAAATACGAACATTATAAGTCGAAATCAAAATATTTGGATATACCGAATTTCTTGTAAGTGGATATATAGATTAATAAATATATATATGTTCCGACGATATCCTTTGAGCGGTTTTTACAGTGTAAATATTTGATCAAATGGTTTAATGAAACAAACGAAAGCGTTTTGTTTAATCATATTCTTAACGCCTTCTGTTTCAATAGAAGTTTTCAGAAACGATTTTGGTATCGATATTATATAAACCTGTGCTTATTTTGTCACTTGTCAAATTACAAGAAATGTATGAGTTGTAAGACATTCCAGTCACTTAAAAATGCACTTTGACTTGTTCAGAATTAGTGAACTATTGTATGGTTTGTGGCAATGACGTAAATAAGGAGTTAACTACTTGCCTACAAGCGTAAGTATTCAGTTATTATACAGTTACTATATACTAGTAGATATCTGTATTGTATATACAAATTGCGTTTCTTTGCGGAGGATAATATTTATGTTTTTATCCTTTGTTCTTTTGGATATTAAAGAAACGCATTAAGAGCCTTCTTCGTCAGTCAATGTATCTTTTACTTCTAGTGATATCTACTCTGAAACCACTCATTTAGTTGCAATCACACTTTACATGTGGTCCCTTTAAAAAATTAAAAAAAATGGGAAAAAAAGTGAAGAACTCTTGTAGCCATTGCAACGACAAGAAAAAAATCTCTGTCACTGTTAAATCTGCAGCTTATGTAAGAAAAGTAACATCATCAATGACTAGTTTTATTTCCAAAAAAAAAATCCCGCCCCAGTGCCAATTGATTGTGCAAGGGAATTCATAGTAACAATTTTGAAAATCTTCTCTCAATTGTTAGGGACTAGGGCCTAAGGCTTAGATATATATATGTGGCATAAAGTGCACTTTTACCAAGTTTGTTCTAATTACACCCTCAGGCAGATATTGTCCCAACCTT
Source organism: Dreissena rostriformis (assembly GCA_007657795.1). Taxonomy (NCBI): domain Eukaryota; kingdom Metazoa; phylum Mollusca; class Bivalvia; order Myida; family Dreissenidae; genus Dreissena; species Dreissena rostriformis. The sequence goes on along the minus strand of VMBQ01000856.1, from coordinate 58,189 downwards.
AGGTGTCACATACTTTTGCATAGACTTGTTAACATGTAGATGGGGAAAAACATCAGAAATTATTTTCTTTACAAATACAGTCCATAGTGCATAGAGATCTGGCAAATAAATATCATTTAGAAGACCTTTACCAGCATCTTTCAGGTCATTAGCTTGTGGAGCGAGACATGCTAATCAGTCCGCTCTGTGGGTCAGTAGGCTAGTGTCTGGAATCTCAAGAACAAGTGTTTCCAGTTACATAAAATGTCTAATGTTTTAGAGATTGAAGTTGTTGATATATACTACCCATACTGGAAAAAACATGCATGTTTGTATGTTGCACATGCCCTTAAGATTGTATATCCAAGTGCTTGTATTTAAGGATTGAGAGGTTATGGAGAGAAGTATGTGCTGGTGTGACAAGTGTGTACTATACACTATTCTACAGTTTGGAAAATGATGGCATCTTGGATCCCAACAGTGAAGTGCACATAATGTTGCTGCATCTTGTTTTTGTTCCTCTGATACAGGCACATTTAGACCGATTTACAGAAGCATCGAGACAACGTCCACTGAGAACAGAAAAGAACAGTTCATGCGAGATATATTTGCATGCATCTCCTCAATTAAATACTCGCTGTCATTTTTCGCGGGTGTATCGCATCGTCCCTGCATTGGCACTGTTCCATACGGACAGACAATCTTTCTACATTTGCCATACACAACGTCAAATATCGCATTATCCTCGCATTTTGTTGTTTTTGTAAAAACATACTGATTTTCAAATATAGCATTTTTATTTAAATCAATCAATAAACGGTAGCTGAAGCGTCCTTTGCTAATTTTAGCACTTTCAACTTGCCGCACGTCTATACAGTAAATATCATCCGTCTGTATGCCTTTACATTCTGCACAATGCTCATTCCGGTAGGTTTGGTAATTGGCTTTGTTATCATAGACAACATAATATGGTGCATTTGTACACATGTCAACCATATACCCATCTGATTCCTCTGGACATCTGGATAGCGATGGAACCATAAGGCACTGACGGTTTTTGACGTGGTGATTTGGTTGATAAAAAGACAAACGGCAGAGCGGATTACCAGGTATAGCGAGGACATCCACATNAAGCATTGAGGCAACGTCCACTGAGAACAGAAAATAATAGAACTCCTTTGCAACTGTGGTTGACCTCTAGACATCCACCATGTGTTCGGCAGGTAATTATTTCTTCTCTAACGGACCTTCTGAAATGTATAAACATTGCAGAAATGCAGTAGGGGACCGATGCCGAGACCTCCCCACCCAGGGACATCATATGTACAAATTATTATTAAGTTAAACTCTGAGCAATTTTCAAATTCTGATAAAAATGTTGTTCAGGGTACCGGTGTTTACAAGCAAAATGTCAATGGACAAAATAGCACCAAAAGCTCAGTGGCATATACATTAAAACACCTGTTCCCACTTCCTTCATAGTAATGAACAAAACAAATGCTGATAAACAGAAATGGCGCCATACACAGGAGCCCCATGCCCTCGGATCAGATATTATTTCAGCATTGATGTCCATACCATATCCTGAATAATGATTGTAACATAAATATTTAGGTAAATGCTAACAATGTACATACATTTCTATCGTTCCAGGTCAATGCAGATATCTTCGGTATAGAGTACAACCCAGNTTCATCTTTGGCAAAAGACAAATTTCAATATAGATGTGCAGAGGTGCACTTTTTAAGCTGGGGTTTAGCTAGCATGTGACTTTTATGACAAAACGAAACAAATGCTTACAAAACAGTAATGGTGCCATACACAGGCGCCCCATGCCCTCAGGTGTTTATCCAAAAGGTATTTGGGTGCGATGTTAGGCATTATTTCAGCATTGATGTCCGTACTATACCCTGAATAATGATTGTAACATGAATATGTAGGTAAATACTTACAATGTACATACATTTCAATCGTTCCAGGTCAATGCAGATATCTTCGGTATACAAGTACAACCCAGAAACAGTCATGCTTCATCACGAATCGGTAGTAGTTCCTGGGAGCATGGAAATCTCTGATGAACGCAGACAACAGCTGAACCATATTCTCCAAAAAGATACAAATTAATTTTGGTGTTGATATCTTCAAAGAATTATTGGAATTTAGAGTGTCACTAGTCTTTAACTAAATGCAGTCCGCCAAGGTCCACAGACAGTATTCAAATCAAATTTCGAGAAGACAAGATTGATAATTATAGCTGCTACTGCATTCAAGACTGTTCAAATTAACTAGATTACATTTCTGTAGTTGATGAAACAGCAAAGTACCTATTGGTCAAGGTCATGACAACTATGACATTAATACTTTTATAATATGAATGATAAAACTTGCTGATAAAATAGTTATTTACAAATTTCTACACCTTGCCATTTTTTTTCACAAATTGATCATTAGTGACAAGTATATAATTTTATATTAAGGCATTGTGCGTTCAGATTTGTTGTTTATCAAAACACATAACATGTACTTGTATTGACCTGTTTTGACTGAAATTGATAGAGGATAAATACTTGATATATAAACTATGCATTAAAACATTTTGACTGTTTACCTTATTGGCTAAACCTGCTAATTTAACTTCATTTGGTATTTAATGATGGAATTTGTATTAGGTATCATTGGAATCAAAAACAGACTCTATATTATTTTGCTATTGGTGATCTGAGTTTGATTTCAGATTTGCACAAATGGTATAGATGAAGTAGTGGTCTCCATAATGTATTTGATATTTCATATACCCAAGTGTAAGAATAGTATTTAACCTCTATTCAGTATGGAATAATTTACCAATCTCAATCATAGGATCCCCTAGCTTGGTAATTTTAAGAACTTTGCTATATTTTCCATTCTAAGTAAGTTTGAGCACAAAAGATGGGATTTCCACCATTCAGAATTTTGAGTTCATCATTTAAATCTTAAAAACAGATGTGTATATTTAGAATTCATACAATCATCTTAAAACAGTATCATTCTGGGTAGATATTTAATATCGATCTTAGATGCATCTTATATTTAATATCCGGTCGAAATATAAGTTTCATCCTTGATTACTCTCCAATCTTAGAATGGTCCTTATATTAATTGATCTGAGATTGAATATAATCTAAGATTGAAGCGATTCTGTCCTTAATTTTAAAGGACAGTCATGACCACCATTATCTGCAATCTTAAGTCTGTATAAACGCCATTTCTGTCACTATTTAAACGCAAACATTTTGTAAAAGAAATGAATAGGCGATATTCAATATCCCAATCTTAGATCAATATTGAATACCACTCCTGTTCTAAATTTTGTGCATGAATTAAACTGGGCAAGAAAAGTTCATGGTGCTCAAATATATTCATTTTTGTACTCGATTTAAAGAACATCTACAGTCTCCATACTATAGAAATGTTTATAGTACATTTTTTTCTTTACAATTATCTTCAAAAATATAATTGTTTGGAAATATTGGGTTAAATTATGTATTATAGGTATTACATTTGATTGATCTTTGAAAATTGGTTAAGACATATATATATTATATGTGTGTGTGTGTATGTATATATATGTATACGGTGCTTGAAAACATATTTTTTTGTTCAATAAAAAAATTGAATACTATACACTTTACTTCAATATGGTCCACTCTATGAAAATATTAATTATTATTTATTAATTTTATTTCAATGCGAGTTTTAAATGTAACTGTTTGATTGTACCATCTCATTTTATTTCTCAAATTAACCCAGTGGGCAATACAACGTTGCCGCAACGTTGTATTTAGATTGCATTCAAACGTTGCATTTGGTTGTCACAATGGTGTATATGAAAGTTTTCCTGACGTTTTTTTCCAACGTTGCAGCAACGTTTTTTTCAAAAGTCTTTAAGACGGCTTTTCCAAACGTTGCTGCAACGTTGTATTTAAGTTGCATTCAAACGTTGCAGTAAGGTTGTCATAATGGTGCATATGAAATTTTTTCCCCGACGTCTTTTCCTAACGTTGTCACAATGTCTTTTACAAACATTTGCAACAATATCCTCAAAATATGATTACAACGTCCTGCTCAGGTAAGTCAATAAAAGACAACAAATATCGGGTTATGTTCAAAACACATGTATTTTGTTGAATGCTTCCCGTAGTATTGCTTCAGCATATTTTTTATATTAACAAATACTCTACACCTAAACATATCAAAGAATCCGAATTAAGCTGGTGCATTGCCCAATGGGCTTTCATTATAAAAACTAACATTTCTTCAAACTTGGTAAATTAATTAAGCATTGAATACATGATACAAATCAAAATGAGCCGCGCCAAGCAGANGAATCGTCTCAATGACAACTCAAGTCCACTTATTTCGTGTTGATCATAAAAATATACATGGCCCGGTCTTTAAAACACCTCATACAGATACGCGTACGATGAAATGTCAGCTGTACTCAAAGTATATGATGTGTTTATTATGAGACAATGGTAATAAATCATTATAGTACAATCTGCATAGGCTGACACTTAGGTCTGCTTTAAATGTATCTGATGTAAATTATTATTATCTTAAATAAGAATTGATGCATAAATGTTTCTGAGTACAATGTTCAACAAACTAAACGTGCGTTGCAAAAAAAGATCTGTATCAATGTATTGTAAAATTATTTGTATTATCAACCTTTAACACAGACAAAGATGTTCAATTATAAATATACAATACAAATAAGACCTATTCACAATTTAAAGTTTGAAAAAAAATAGTTTAAACTATTCTTTACCTAACGTGTGGCCAATTGTGTAGATTTTATTTTGGAATAGATCTAATTATAATACAAGTTATGTTTTCTTTTATTCCATTCAGGCACACTCCAATTATTTAATATCTAACTCTTTATGCATATGCATGAAAACTATGGAAGGTTTATCTGCCAGTTCTCGCATAATGCTTTATGGCATTGTATTTCATGCAATTCATTTTCCATGTTGCTAATTATAATTGCATTTTGCTTTATGACATTGTATATCATGCAATTCATTTTCCATGTCGTCATTTATAATTGTATTTTTCTATTTATGATATTAATTGAAATGATACGTTTGAGTGACAATTTTTATAATGAATCCATGGGTCTTAATGACATATGTATACTCCTTTGTTATAATTTATTAGTTCTTCTTCTTATGTAAAAAAGTAAAATGTAATGTTAATGTTAAATTTACTAACTTTCCCTGTCTTCTTTCCTTTTCTTTACTTATCGTGTTGAAATGTTACGATAAAATTATTACTTCAAATTTCATTTTGCAAAAGACATTGGAAAGAAAACACGAGACGAGCTTTTATACAACTTCGATGTTATTTCAATTTCTTGCGCAAAAAAATGGACCTTTTAATCCAAGGGGGATAACTGATATGAAACGTGTAAAAATTAATAACTTCTCCCTAAACGGTGTTGTTAAAGATTCTCCATCGGAAAGTTTGAACACATATCCAGCGTCACTAGAGAACAGCAAACAAACAAAAAAGAAGCAGAAGAACACGAAAGAATGAAGTATGCAACATAATTTCCTTTTTCTGTCATCCGTCACTTGCAGGTAGACTTTCATCTTTGGCAAAAGACAAATTTCAATATAGATGTGCAGAGGTGCACTTTTTAAGCTGGGGTTTAGCTAGCATGTGACTTTTATGACAAAACGAAACAAATGCTTACAAAACAGTAATGGTGCCATACACAGGCGCCCCATGCCCTCAGGTGTTTATCCAAAAGGTATTTGGGTGCGATGTTAGGCATTATTTCAGCATTGATGTCCGTACTATACCCTGAATAATGATTGTAACATGAATATGTAGGTAAATACTTACAATGTACATACATTTCAATCGTTCCAGGTCAATGCAGATATCTTCGGTATACAAGTACAACCCAGAAACAGTCATGCTTCATCACGAATCGGTAGTAGTTCCTGGGAGCATGGAAATCTCTGATGAACGCAGACAACAGCTGAACCATATTCTCCAAAAAGATACAAATTAATTTTGGTGTTGATATCTTCAAAGAATTATTGGAATTTAGAGTGTCACTAGTCTTTAACTAAATGCAGTCCGCCAAGGTCCACAGACAGTATTCAAATCAAATTTCGAGAAGACAAGATTGATAATTATAGCTGCTACTGCATTCAAGACTGTTCAAATTAACTAGATTACATTTCTGTAGTTGATGAAACAGCAAAGTACCTATTGGTCAAGGTCATGACAACTATGACATTAATACTTTTATAATATGAATGATAAAACTTGCTGATAAAATAGTTATTTACAAATTTCTACACCTTGCCATTTTTTTTCACAAATTGATCATTAGTGACAAGTATATAATTTTATATTAAGGCATTGTGCGTTCAGATTTGTTGTTTATCAAAACACATAACATGTACTTGTATTGACCTGTTTTGACTGAAATTGATAGAGGATAAATACTTGATATATAAACTATGCATTAAAACATTTTGACTGTTTACCTTATTGGCTAAACCTGCTAATTTAACTTCATTTGGTATTTAATGATGGAATTTGTATTAGGTATCATTGGAATCAAAAACAGACTCTATATTATTTTGCTATTGGTGATCTGAGTTTGATTTCAGATTTGCACAAATGGTATAGATGAAGTAGTGGTCTCCATAATGTATTTGATATTTCATATACCCAAGTGTAAGAATAGTATTTAACCTCTATTCAGTATGGAATAATTTACCAATCTCAATCATAGGATCCCCTAGCTTGGTAATTTTAAGAACTTGGCTATATTTTCCATTCTAAGTAAGTTTGAGCACAAAAGATGGGATTTCCACCATTCAGAATTTTGAGTTCATCATTTAAATCTTAAAAACAGATGTGTATATTTAGAATTCATACAATCATCTTAAAACAGTATCATTCTGGGTAGATATTTAATATCGATCTTAGATGCATCTTATATTTAATATCCGGTCGAAATATAAGTTTCATCCTTGATTACTCTCCAATCTTAGAATGGTCCTTATATTAATTGATCTGAGATTGAATATAATCTAAGATTGAAGCGATTCTGTCCTTAATTTTAAAGGACAGTCATGACCACCATTATCTGCAATCTTAAGTCTGTATAAACGCCATTTCTGTCACTATTTAAACGCAAACATTTTGTAAAAGAAATGAATAGGCGATATTCAATATCCCAATCTTAGATCAATATTGAATACCACTCCTGTTCTAAATTTTGTGCATGAATTAAACTGGGCAAGAAAAGTTCATGGTGCTCAAATATATTCATTTTTGTACTCGATTTAAAGAACATCTACAGTCTCCATACTATAGAAATGTTTATAGTACATTTTTTTCTTTACAATTATCTTCAAAAATATAATTGTTTGGAAATATTGGGTTAAATTATGTATTATAGGTATTACATTTGATTGATCTTTGAAAATTGGTTAAGACATATATATATTATATGTGTGTGTGTGTATGTATATATATGTATACGGTGCTTGAAAACATATTTTTTTGTTCAATAAAAAAATTGAATACTATACACTTTACTTCAATATGGTCCACTCTATGAAAATATTAATTATTATTTATTAATTTTATTTCAATGCGAGTTTTAAATGTAACTGTTTGATTGTACCATCTCATTTTATTTCTCAAATTAACCCAGTGGGCAATACAACGTTGCCGCAACGTTGTATTTAGATTGCATTCAAACGTTGCATTTGGTTGTCACAATGGTGTATATGAAAGTTTTCCTGACGTTTTTTTCCAACGTTGCAGCAACGTTTTTTTCAAAAGTCTTTAAGACGGCTTTTCCAAACGTTGCTGCAACGTTGTATTTAAGTTGCATTCAAACGTTGCAGTAAGGTTGTCATAATGGTGCATATGAAATTTTTTCCCCGACGTCTTTTCCTAACGTTGTCACAATGTCTTTTACAAACATTTGCAACAATATCCTCAAAATATGATTACAACGTCCTGCTCAGGTAAGTCAATAAAAGACAACAAATATCGGGTTATGTTCAAAACACATGTATTTTGTTGAATGCTTCCCGTAGTATTGCTTCAGCATATTTTTTATATTAACAAATACTCTACACCTAAACATATCAAAGAATCCGAATTAAGCTGGTGCATTGCCCAATGGGCTTTCATTATAAAAACTAACATTTCTTCAAACTTGGTAAATTAATTAAGCATTGAATACATGATACAAATCAAAATGAGCCGCGCCAAGCAGAAATGGGTCTTGTCGTTGAAATGACGTCAATGAAGATAAATAACGTCATGTTGACGTCAATACTGATGCTAATTATCAATTGCAATAGAGGCATGTTTTATGGGCTTCTTTCAAAATTACATTTCAATTTAAAGTGCTTATGAAGTGTGTTTAACAGACGAAACAACCAGTCAAAATACTTAAATTGCCAGTCTTATTAAATTTATGTCTCTGTCCATATCATGGCATCTTAATTTATTCTGACATTTTAGACCGCGAATATATATTAGGCATTGCTTGTTTTTAATAAAACAGATCTAAGGATGTAATGTAATTGACGTGTACATTTTTGTTAACAGAAAAGACTGAATAATAATGAAATTAGAAAACCGAAATTCTTTAAATAATACCGCAAGACCCATTTCTGCTTGGTGTGGCTCAAATTAAAAAATAACGGCATTTAATCAGATATTGTGAATGTGCACACTTTGAAAACAAGTTAACAGAGAGCATAATTCTTGATTCACTAAACTTTGTGCACACTTGTCATGTCGTCAATATAATAAAGTAGTCCTGCAACTTGTCGAAAAATAAATTTGTAATGTTTTTCTTCCATATTATAAATCAAATAGAATCAAATTAAGTCACAGAAGACTTTTGAAAGTTTTCTTTTTCATTTCAAATTAAGCCTAGTCTCTTTTCCGACCACCGCCTCCCCTCCTGTCTGGTGCGTATTTCAGTACAGCTGATATGGCTGCATCAGCCTGTGCTTCGGTATAGGCCATCGTCTGTATAATGGCATCTGAAGATAAAATTATATATTTCTTTATTACAACAGTGACTGGAATTAATTATGCAACTATTATATATATTGTATTTAAGAACACTTAATTACTCCCATGTTTTAAAAGTTATTTCTAGAACCGTACAATAAGCATTTTTCTCATGAAATAAAATTCAACTATATTCATGTTTTCCCTAATTCCAGTTGAGCAATAATGCTGTGTTAAACATTTGTCTCACATCTAGACCATTTGTTATGTACTTACATACTCATACAATTTAACAAACTTATGGTGATTAAAAACCCCACCAAAAGCCTCAATTGAAAAGGGGATACTTTGGTTGATGTAAGCTTTAAATGTCTAAACTGATTCCTTTGCATCACACACCGTCCTATGGTTGTGAACAAATGTACCAAGGTATTTTAAAATCTCACAATAAAGGACAAAAGTTATGGTCTGTACAAACTTCGCGACAGACCAAGCAAGTGACTCCTATATAGACCCCAACCCCCTACTTCGTGGTGGGGGTATAACAAGAAATGTCACTGTAAGATGACAATCATGGGTACAAGTAGAACAATTGAAAGATTTCAAAATTGTCCTTTTAAAATTGTGAATTGAGTAAAAACTGGCTGAATTGAAACCCTGATCTTCAGGAAAAATTCTGAAAACCTTTACCCATGGACAATGCCCCCGAAGTGGCACTGCACATTGACCTATGACGGTTTCTTAAGAAATTCAAGTACCCGCCTATTCTTCATGATTACCTCGAATGACTTGGAAAATATCAGAGCTCCAAGGGCCTTTTTGCCTGTTCTTCCCTTTATACTGTATCGCATCAGTCTAAAAATGTTGAAACTATTGTTAACGGTTAATTTAATTGGATAAGCCGATGCTCAAACTGGGGTTAATTGCAATGATCAGTAAACAATTTCAATGCTCAATCAGCGAGCAAATACATGTCAACAGCCTGTAAACCATAAAAATTTAACATTTTTCAATATGCTTATGAAAACGGTTAACACAACACAAATTAACTTGCTTCACTGACATTTCCATGGTCTTTTCAGACATAAAATGTTCTTTATTTCTTAAAATGATGAAAGGTTCATGTGTTAACAAGAGCTGTCTGAAGAGATTGCGCTCTCGACTATTTACAATCTTGATCTTGGGGGTATCTGAGGAGACTAGAGTTTATTACTCGTGTGAAAAAAGTAAGTAATAAGGGCCCTGGGCATAATAAATAATTAATTAATTTCAAGTTGGGGTCAAGTCACTCAAGTAATAGCAAAGAAAGACTGAAATACTTTCTTCAGCATAATTTTCCTTCCATTTTCACCGACGCTACTTCCACCAACACGGGAAAGTACTTGCATCTGTAAAAGAGGTTATTGCAAGAATTATAACTTAATGCATCAACAAATGAAATATCTTCTTTCTTTCAATGACAATGTGTACTAAATAGTTGACAGGTGACATAGACACTTCTTTTGTATTTTTCTGTTTTGCAAACTGAAACGAACTGACCTGCGACTTTTAACAGGATTAGTAAGTCGCCATAAATTTTCATTTCGTAAAATCAGTTTATTTAAACATGATTAGTTGATCGAGTTACGAGGCATAATCTTTTTAAAATAATCCATTTTCGAGCAATCGGCCCCTGTACACTACTGAACAACATGAAACACTGTCTTATCAATTTTTTCAATATAAACATGTAACCTGTAACATGCCATGGTTAACCATTATACGATTATCATATACATAACATTTCTATCCATTTTTTTAAATTGGGAAAGGACCGAGACAAGGTTCTAATTTGGTTACACTTTCCCAAATTCTCAAAGAGCGTCTCGTTTAATAAAAAATGAATGGTTCTGGTCTTTTCGCTACCTGTCAGGTCGCTGCTTCTACTATAAACTGAAATTGTTATTTTCAACTGTTCATTTTATAAATCAAGCAACTATAACTGCACTAGATTAAAATTAATCTCGTTATGTCTGTCATGCTCTGACGTTGCTAGCATGAAGATAACGCTGATAGCCCATGGTACAAGCAAACTAAACGTACATTCAGAACTGTTTATTGTTTCGTCTTGTGACCATTATAATGCGGTAAAATACTACAAAAGAAGAAAAGACAATTGTTTACTATATTGCCTCAAAATCAGTCAAAAATCATTAAATTCAAAATGCAACTTTCTTCGACTTCATTAATTAATATCAACAAAGCTAACATACTTGTGAGAACTATGAGTTAGATCTTAACATAGCTATATACTATAGAAAATTTGCTTTATATAAATCGGGTACGAAATTATTGAGTACGAATCAATTCGAGAAACCAACAAACGTGATTGTACTAATAGAAGCTTATCAAACATTTAAGCAAATGAAACCTAACGAAAACAAAGCAAGAAAATACACCAAACTTACACCGTAGGGGCTATAAAGACTGATAATCTGGTAATTGAGTGATAAGTCTTATTTATAAGACGTTGCCAAGAATTTAGATATACTTTTTTTACGGGCTAAATTCTTTGGAACGTCTTATCGGCCAAGGACCAATAACGTGGTGGAAACCAGAAAGTTTAAATTTTCATCAATATGCTTAAAATTGCAAAATAACATTACCAACTCATAAAGTGTTAGTTAAGAAGTCCATTTTTACCTCAAATATCGTCGAATTGAAGTTAAAAGGCATAATTTGTTTCAGTTAAACTTCTGCTTAAATCGCAATACAATCACTGACCTCTCGCCATGTTATGAAACATTTAAATATGAACCAATCAGAAGAAGGCATTACGGTGTAATAGGCTGCGTTATCGATTAAAATCTACCTGCGGTACACAGCG
>VMBQ01000856.1:0-46041 GCA_007657795.1 Dreissena rostriformis | reverse complement strand
TAGTCTTATTTATAAGACGTTGCCAAGAATTTAGAGATACTTTTTATACGGGCTAAATTCTTTGGAACGTCTTATCGGCGAACGATTCAATTTGTGGTGGATATCAGAAAGTTTAAATTTTCATCAATATGCTTAAAATTGCAAAATAACATTACCAACTCATACAGTTTTAGTTCAGAAGTCCATTGATACCTCAAATATCGTCGAATTGAAGTTAGAAAGGCATAAATTCTTCATTTAAACTTCTGCTTAAATCGCAATACAATTACTGACCTTTCGCCATGTTATGAAACAAATTTAAATCAGAAGCAGGCATTACGGTGTAACGTGTATGCGTATTTTTTTCGCTTTACGATATAACGCTCTGCGCTCACAACAGACGAACGCAAGCTGTGTTTTCCGCCGTTTATTCTTCACATTTAAACCACAATGGTTAACATCGAGGCTGCGTTGTCGTGTAAAATCTACCAGCTGTACACAGCGGGTACAGCGAAAGATATTAAAAATTTGAACAGTGGTGTGATTTAAATTAATCAGGCGTGCAAAATTGAAAGTGTCATTACATAATTCTTACGGAACATTATCGAGAAATGAATTATCTACACCGGTATGTAAATATTATTGCAATCCGTTGATATTAACTGTCTGATATCGGGGCTTGAATGTTGCGCGCAAAATCCTTGCGCAACAATAAAGACAAAGAAGGAAAACTTTCCACCATTGTTTTGGTCCTTGCCCCGTTGTACGCTCCAAATATTACCCATATAAAATGTAGCTTAATATTTGAGAGCGTCAACAAGTTGGACTATTAGAGTGATTGGCGCGGACCGCGCCTTTTTACGGTTGCAACCGATGCAGCACAATTACTTAGGTTACACACCACTAATTTGGTTATGAACCACTACATAAGAGAGCCCGAGGGGCTCTGGACAACACGATGTCAACAAATTATGACTAACTCAGTGTGGCTGTCTTCCCTTTTTTCGGCGCTGAAATCAGGACAGGTGTATTCCCCGGATCCCACGTGTTTGGATTTTGCTCTCGATGAGAATTTAGACTCAACACCGGGCGGGAGTAATTATTATTTAAACAGCGACCTCTGTCGTGATAATACAAGTTGCAAAAATTGGTTCCCCGCTTCATTTTTTGATAATGCCATCATTGTAATGAAGAAGATTAGTTTATTTTGAGAATGCTTAGTAGAATTTTATTTTGCAAACTACGTATAAGTTATTTCCATTAGGTTGCTGTTCATTATTACTGATGAATTCAAAATATCTAATTATGAACATTTATTATTTAATGTCCATTTAAATTTATTAAATGTAATAAGCCAGTATCAATTTATATTGTTAACATGCTTTTTTACATTTAAATAAGCAGTGCATATATACAAAGAAAACATACAAACATGCACAAAGTAACGAATACAGCAAAGATGTAAACAGAAATTAAATTCTTCAATTATAAATAGCAACATGGAAAATGAATTGCATGAAATACAATGCCATAAAGTAAAATGCGAGAACTGGCAGATAAACCCTTCCATAGAAAACACAACACACACATTTTTATAAAAGGTATGTCAAGCACGTTTAATAGTTATCAACCTACACGCAACGGTACAGCAGATTCATCATGTAAAAAAAAACAACAGAAGATATGAAATACAAACAAAACATATAGGTCGGGTGGTTGAGTAACTTGTGCGTTTGCTAGCTTTTCCGAAGCAAGAATCATTAGTAATCGTTTTTAACATGCCATTTACGTACATGAAATCTAATTGGTAAGTCTAAAATAACCCTACACAACCAGTTTGAAGAATTCATTAACATGCATCAATTAATAATCGAACGAAACTAAATATATTTGTGTTTTCTTTGATTTCATTCAGACACCAACAAAATTAATATATATCTAACTCATATTAATATAAATTTATAAACTACAGACACATTTATAAAAAGTTTCGCTTGGTAAGCAGGTTTTATAATCATTGAACCGAAAAACGGGCAATATAGGATATATTTTCTGACTATTTTTACAATAATCGAAAACAATAATCAATATTCGAATCTAATTTAAACGCTTTTTAGACTTCTCCTCAAACACCATGTCCCAACATCGAGGCCCGGAATCAGAGTACCGTCTTAAAAAAAAAACTTATATGATCCTCGCCTACAAGAACGGATCATTACTCGGATTTGTTAAATTTGAAGGCATTTGAAATTATTCGAAAATTCCAAAACTGGATTAATAAAGTCTTGCTCTACACAATTTGTTAATACACTGACCAAAACGCAGCCCATTTTGACAGCCATTTAATTTAAGTCCAGAGTCCGTTACAGCTCAATACATGTGAACGTCACGGTTAACTAAATGAATATGGTTTACAATCCAGTTATTTACGAATGCCGAATCTTGTGGACAATCATAATTGGTCACGGATTCAAAATTAAAAAGAAATACTATAATTCCTTTATTCGCTGACTTGTCAACAGTCCGACCCCCTTATTATACTAACGCCATCTGCTGTAAAATGTTCAAGTGTGGGTATCTGCTGAATAGCAAGGTCAATTTGTTTAGATTTACGCAGCATAACATATATTAAGCCAAGTTCTTTACTCTAATTTATATTTCCAATTTTTACTTTATGAATACTATTTTGTGAATCGGAATACAATTTTAGCATATGTATTTTGCAATAAGTCTCTATAAGCACGCAACGCATAATAAACGTCATTATGTTCCCTGTTGGCAGAGCTTTTCCGACTGTCCTCTACTGACCAGATAAATTTAACTTATTTTCTTGATAATTTAAGATATTTCAATCATGTTAAAATGAATTGCATCTGGAAAAAACAAATAAGCTATACGTTATCAAATCTTGAAACTTCCTTCAGCCAAAATACGGATATGCGCCTCCCGAATCTTAAGCTCAAACGCAAATTTATTTTCGGAAGACAGACTTTATGTGAAGTCCCATTCAACTCTATTGTCAATTTTTATTTGTGAACATCTAATCAGTAATAGCGCTAGGTTTCTAAGAACAGGAAACATCGACACTAGTTTGCCGGTGCAGACGCCAGTATTCGTGAACTTATGACATCGACGCAATTGTAATTGCTCCTAAGTATTTCCTTAAAACTGTCTATTCTAAGTTGTGAAATACTAAAGGAATTCCACACAAAACCAATTCACTCCAAACATTATACTATATCGATTTATCTTCGTTTTAAACAAACGAGCAATAGCCATCCTTTTATAACACAATTTGAACGTTTTGATGCCTATTTAAAATCCTTATTAGAACTCCATCCATCGTCTAAAAACATTCGAATGGGTTTACTGCTAAGTTTTTTAAATAAGACAATTGTGCACGCATTTGGTAAAAATATAAAAAAAATGTTTCTGAGACCAAACGAAATCACTGTATAATAGTACATGTGTAATATGATATTATTATTATACAGCGATTTCGTTTGGTCAGAAAGGAATGTTGTTGTCAATATCATGTTGTCTCCGGACTGGCGTTGCTGCTGAGTAGGTCGTCTCGGAGCCTCCCACTCCAGCCGTAAGTGACCTCTTTTGCCACATCCGAAGCTAATGTCGTCGACTACGGAACGACGAGCAAGAAATTTCTGAATACGCTGTAGGCACGTGCAACCAAAACTGGATGCGGCAAGGGAGAAGAACAAGGCCGGGTTGAGCCATATGGTTGAGTTGCCATGAAATACAAATGAAATTAATTGCCTGTGTATAACTCTATTTGTCTCGTATTGCTGAACTACAATTTCAGCTTTGTGCATTTTTCTCATCTTTACCGTCACTTGTGCACAGTGAATGGTTTTTATATTAATGAACTGCACCCAAGCCCCGGTTGACATATCCGCAATTTTGATTGCTTATTTCTATGACCAATCGTTTATATGATTTTGTTGTATTCTGTTTGACATAGCAGCACGATACACGTTTAGTAAACTATTTTTTTTTATGTTATGATTGAATTAAAACAGACTTAAAAAACTACTACTGCCAACAGATACAATATCTGATCATCCCGGAGGCTTAACTTGAAACACTGAATTAAGTGCCGACTGCGGATCTCCGTCCAAATCTCCTTGAGAAAAAAATGACTTCATCGTCCCACCCAGGCCTAGTACGCTGTGTCCACTACTCATAACATGTGCGCTTGTTAGATTGCCCAAAGCCGAATTGATTGAACATTGTTTTCAAATAATCACGAGATTAACGAACATGCAATATGTTGGTCTTTCTGAATTACACTTAAATCCTGCTTGAAAAAAGTCAAAATGTCCACGTTTTACGATTATGGGGAAAAGGTGTGTCGATGTAACTTTTGCACATGTTTGTTTTGCACATTCTCAGTAAGAAACGCGAATTAGTTTTGGGCAGTGTTGGCAAACGCAACGTTTGGCTCGATTGCAAGTTTTTGACATATGGAGCATGTGCACGGCGTTATAATTGTCGAAATGTGTTATAATGATTTGTTTATAAGGTTAATGCACAACAGAAGATATAGCGAGAATTTCCGAACATACAAATATCCGGGTTGTCGGAATGCCTCTTGCTAGCTTTTCAGACTGCCAAGTATGATTAACGTACTTCAATCAATATTTTTATTTATTATTGCAGTTCAATAAACTTTTGCATTTAAATGTCGTTTTTCCTTTGTTCATCATCAAATATTGAAATTAAGACACGCCTAAACTATACAATTGACACCCGAATGACTAAAGTCATAACCATGTTGACGAGGCATCATACCGCTTACGCTGCACATAACATTTTTAGGATGCGAACATTAATTCCTCTAATATACATTCATAGATAGATGTAATCTTGTAGGAAATCAAGCACGTTGTAACAAGTGCGAACGGAGGAAACAATGGCTATTAAAAAGCGCCTAATTAATTTGTAAAGTTAGTTTGCGACTTTCTATTTCGAAATCTTGTGATTTCTTACGCTTGATTTACGAGTTTGATCTTCTTAACGTGTTAAGGAAATCTATGTAATTGCCTGAGTGTATGATCAGTATGCAAAAGTATATTTTGTTTCAACTTCATATATGTTCTATATTTTGCAAAATATCATGAGAACGTTTGAAAAATGTGTTCAGTGAAGATATATTGTTTCTTCTTTTGCAGCTGAAGTTTCATCTGGTTTATATTAGAAGAAATAAGTTATCGCCATGAACGATGTCAATACATTCTACCTTGATAAAAAAACATATTTCTTGGGTGTAGAATGTGATTGTAAAATGTGAGAGAATCTTAATAAACTATTATTGACTTGTTTCTAATAAACCTCTAGTATCATTTGGTTGGTTATGTGTAACTTAACCAGCTAGGGGACTTATCTATGCGAGGAGTTTAATTTTCTACTTTTCCTATGTATATCATCAAACTTGAATTGTTGTTTATGCTGCATAAATTGCGTTGTTTTTCTTTTGTTATCATTAATTCTTAAAAGTTCAACAGTTAACAGTTTAATAATTTTAAGCGCCACACGCATGAATAAACAAATCACCCTGCATCCATAAAATGAGACTCTTTCGTCCATGAATTGATCATAATCAATACATAGTACACTACTTTTCTTCTGCGAATGTTACTCAACAGTTTATTGTGTATAGAAAGCAAGACAATACACTTTCTTTTTTGAAATTGGGTTGTATTTATTCTCTAATGAACTTCTTCATCAAAACGATGCATTGGTTCGCGAAAAAATTACTTATCAAAGAACGACTCATATTTCTTTGTTCGATGTGATGGTATAGTCACATGACTGTCGTATCGTATCATATCGCAATATTTTGAATATATTTATTCTGCTGCGTTATAACGCATTAGTTGCTGCTGTTTTCGTGGTATATTTATTGACCTTGGGACGGCTTTTATTTCCGGGCCAGGTCATTGACCAGTACTATAATATGCTACGCGCCAGAAACACGTGATGCCACTTTTTAGGCATGTGTTGCCATGTGTAGTAAATGATTTATTGTTATAGTTTTTCATTGTATTTTAGGCGTGTTATTGATAACTTTTTATTAAAAGTTAGAACAAATTGATATAGCTGATATTTGAGATAGTGAGCTGATCGACAATCGATATACTCAGCTGAGTGGATACTCAAATCTCATCTTCTGAGTTGAGCAAACAATCTTGAATTTTCTTGATAGTGGGACCAGCTCTTCTCGACATGAACAACATGAAATTCCGTTAGGTTGGTAAACGATTAAATATTAAGATTATGTTGAAAAATACAATTCCTGGAAACTCCTTTCAATGTAAAAAAATATCACCGTCTTCTTCCCTTACAGCGTGACGTTGACTCCCCGAAAAAAGACATGCTGACGTAATTCATTGATATATTTTTATTAAAGGGAGATAAATTTCGCGCACAAAGCCACTAATGAGTTACCTCCCCAAGACAGCGGATCACAGCGCAACTCGTTTTTCGTTTAACGTTTTATCAAACAAAGAACGGTCAACGGAACCAAACAATCCGTTTCAAGTTTCAAACATTGATTATCGTTATATGAAGATCGAAACGAAATATAACAGGGCAATAAGTTTCGTGGTTTGATTTATAATTAATACAATGAAAAAGGATATTAAGAAGTTAATTTTGTTTTCGTATTTTGTTTTTGTTTTGGTTATTAGAAAAGCGGAATATGAACTAATATGCGTTGGTTTTCATGTTTCGTTGTGTCGAATGCAAAACAAAAAACGAAAAGACGGTTTATACACAGACCTTGTTGGCTGACTATCCGCTAAAATGTAAAGCTGTTAATAATTGGCTGAAATGAATCGTTATTATCATCGTTTTTGTGGTTGTTGTTACTATTATAAGAAGTATTATCCTAATCATATTTGTTGTTGTTAATCAGTAATCCTACTTTTGTAAATGAACCGTATCCACATCACTACTTAATTAATTGTCAACTATTAAATGATGTTGTTGGTTTCACTATTGCTAGAAGTATTATTTAAATTAATGTTGTTGTTATGAAACATTAATCCTACTTTTGTAGTTAGAACGTATTCACATAAGAACCTTACTAATAATTATTTAACACCTACTGGTTCAAAACGTAAATTTCCTTTTCTTTGTAGACAATATATTGTTTAAATAACACTGACACTGTACTGAAGAATTCTCACATAACAACCACTTTCCCACTTGGTCTACTATGATTTAACGTATATACATGTACTACTGTTTGTTTGATATTTGTGTTATCCTCTTATACATAAGCTTACATGTTATTACCAAAATGTTATTATTTTGTAACCTGCGAAAACGAATAAAGTACTGTTCTGTTCTGTTCTGCAATATATAAGGAAAGAAACACAATCAAGAAGTTCAGACAAATCATTACTTGTTTATTACAAGGTACTTGTTGACATATATTCGTATACAATCTTTTAAACATATGGACTACATATATTGTACTTGAAATAGTTTTATATAATTATAAAACGTTTAATAACAAATATTTCTTGACTTACGTTAAAAGCCCGGGACAATCATGCAGAGTTTATGTTGAAACACATTGATACGCAGTCCTGTTCAAAATCACAGAGATAATCGTTGGCAGAATACTGTAGTCATCGAAGAGGCCGTTGTGGGCTTCGTTTGCCGTCTGATTCCGGTGTACATGTACATTGTTCACAAGCTTGTTCAGACGATTTCTAATCTTTTAGACTGTGATTTAAAATAAAATGCATCTAGTTGATATTTTATGTGACACATTTTAGAGTACGAATGCATGCACTTTGCATGATAAACAATTTAGCAAAGCCTAAACTATTAATGTATCGCTTCTGTTTAACACATTTCTTTTGTGAAATACGAGTATTCGTCGTGTTGCATATTTAGACCAACGGAATTGCATATTTTTCAATTAAATGCACTAAAGCATCTGCACAGTGTGCGTATGTACTCCACTGTCTCTACCCTTTGGATTACTACAGGCATTTCTATTTGAAGTCTAAACACAAACACAATTTCAACTTTATATGGCTTGATAAAGTAAAAATGAAACAAACATATACTACATGTATATGTAAACCTTTTTCTTGTTTGTCTAATTTAAACATAGAGCCGCATATCTGATAACTGATATCAAAGCTTCACATTTGCAATAACGGAACTGATTAAGGTTCATACCATGTATAAATAAATTATCAGTATGTCGAACATCGATTTGTGTATCAGCGGGAGCAAGTAATGTTAAACAATATATCGAACAAATGATAACCAAATACTAATTGGTTGCATTTGATGTTGTACATTTAGGCCATATTAACTTAAACTTTTCAAATATTCATTATATTCAGAATACTAAATACTCAATTAAATATCATTTGTATCTTTTGACATAACATCTTTATACAGATCAATCAGCATATTAGTAATGTGACATTGATAAAATATAGCATAACTTACTACCCAGATGTTTTCATAAATATACACCTACCGAATTTAACAGTAATAGGTCTAGGAGTCAAAATAATTTGTTTGACATTTGTCAGAACAAAAACGAGTATGGTTTGTTTTGTATATTGATTCAATACTAAGAAACTGCTCAATCTATTGAAAAGTGTTGATCAGAGTTCTTTATCTATACAGGTCCTTTGTTATGTTTGTTTTCATTGCGTCAGTCTCTAAGGTAATTTATCCGGTCAGAGGACGTTTGTAGTTATAGTTAATCTATCGCAAACCAACGTTTTACATGTGTCCCAACGACTGAAAGACAAAACAACGGCACACAATCTTTTTATAGCGAAAGACCAGTTAGGCATGACTTTTCTTAATTAGACCAAATCTATATTTCCGACTATTTATATAACTATATTCGTCTCCTTTCCGGATAAATTACCTTAAGGACTGACACATTTAAAACAATAAAAAACTTAGTACCTTTTAACAACGAGAAATATAATAAATACGTGTCAATAGGTTGCTCTGTGTCTTAAATAATCAATATACAAAAACCGCTAAACTAGGTTTTGCTATGATAAATGGCCAAACAATTATCTAAGCCTCTTAGACCTATAATGGTGAAATTCGGTCAGTGTATAGTTTTGAAAAATTATCACGTAGGCTATATATTATCAATATCGCCCGACGATATGTCAAAATATATATATTATATTTTATTACAGTCTCATCAATGTACACAGTAAAACATTACATACATATCGCAGATTAAAATACAGTACATTGCCAATCTAAAAGATTTACAAGAGACTTAAATAACATGACATTCTCATTAATCTCAATAATGCACAGTGATCCATAGGTTTCACTTTATATACATATCATACAGGTAAAATCTAAAGAATCTTTGTTAATCGTGTAGTTAAAAGCTGCCTTAAAATGGGTTGTTAAAACACTGAATTTGAAATATTAGGATAATGCCTTACATTCTCAAAATTGGGTGTAAAATAATGAAAAGTGTTTGATCAGATCATAACACAGTTTGATTAACAATGTAACTTTTGGCAAGAGCTAAAATAAGTGCATCTGACAGTAAAACAATTTAGCATTTACACTAAAACACTAGGCATAGCTGTTAAAAGATACAATACTACAATTTATACATAGAACTTACTTTTGGCACACAATATTGCTATGTCTTCAGTAGATAATATAAATCAAACCAATGCAGACACAGCAATATAGCGTGATATCACCTGACAAAATTAGCTACCTCTTATTTGCAAAGGGGAACAGCTCCACAGTAACAGCAGTTATATATGAGTGTTCCCGAGAATTTAGTATTCTGAATAAAATGTCAATATCTAACATGTTTTAGTTAAAATCTCCTCACAGCACAAAACCGCATATTACGAGTTAGTATTTGGCTGTTATTCATTCGATATATTTTATATTATTAATGCAATCAATCTTCAGTAATCGGTTATCTTACGTGATTAGTCCATTTACATATCAATGGTTATTTTACACTAACTGACGTTGACAGATGTAACCTATCAATGAAACAGTCATGTTTGAATTATTTGTGTAAAGTAAGTAGTCTTGTACCTGGTCTGTGGACCCGTTGGCAAAATGTAGTTGTTGGCGTTTCTCAGTTGAATTGAGTTTGTGGGTTCCTAGACATGCAAAATAACCGAGATGCTTGTCTGGCATCATGCCACGTTTCTGTAATAATCGATTCAAAGATGGCTGCCATTGACATAATACAAAACAAACTAACTTTTATTTACTGTAACAACTATATACATCTATAATACATATATATGACTGAATATAGTGTGTAGGATACATTTATGTTATCAATGTATCTCTTCAGAGTCAGAATGACCTTAAAAAAGCATGCACAATGTCATTTTTTCATTTAGACCGCTCAGTCCTTTGATTTGTTGAGTCGTTGATTAGCAGGAATTGACAGATCCGATTTAACTAAAATGTTACTCTATTTTTTGCAGTTTCAAAGTGTTAAATGTTTATTTGCATATCATATTTGTATGAAAATCTCAAATAATATGCAATAGAGCCATTCTTCTGTATATATACTCATTTAATCTCATGCTTATAAGTGCATTGGGATTGTAAACATTGATTCGATCATTTTATTTTCAAAAGCGGGAAAGTCACGGTATAGGGAAATGCGAGTCTGTTTATCACAGCATGCTGTTATTGTAGAGGCCAATAAACAAATCCAAACTGCCAATCACGTATTATAAGGCAAGCATATAAGGAAACTCCAATGAATAACCCCTTTCACGCATTAAATATTATATAAGACTCGACTAAAAAATGTACTCTTTATTAAAGGATCTTGTAACATATAATTAGAAAAAAATGGTTCTGGCATATAATGTCTCGACTCCAAGCAGCACGGGCCACCTGCGAACCTGGCAAGCCCAACTAACTGCAAATAACTAACTGCACACAAACATTGTATATGAGAGCTGACTCCGGGTGACGGCCATCAGCACTCCCAACAAAATCATATTTCCCCCCAAAAATGTACCAGATAAAAAGCGTCCATCCATCACTGATTGCCAGGGAACTGTAATCTTCAACCGACTGTCGAAGAACCCGAGCCGTATAACTGCCCCATAGGAAGTGGAGTCGTGACCGACCTCTATCCGACATTTGGTACTTCTGCTTCTCCACCGCACACTGAAAAAGACAACTCAAACCAGCAGAATATGTAATTTACTAAGGGCCGATTATAGTACACAAAACAAGCAGTTCCCTTTTATGTTGGTAAAATTAATGTGGACAGGCAAATAAAACCTAAAGCTTGCGTTGCAAATATTAACTTTATTTGCACTAAGCCTAACCAATTTTAAATATATAACGGGCACATGCAAATGTGCCGGAACAGATATTTTGAAATAACCAAATCCATGGGCTGGGAGGGAGGGGATAAATTTTGTTACCTGTTCCTGCAAATATGAAGCGAGAAAGAAATTTTTATTTCGTAAAATTCGCTACCTTAACATATGGTTACAAAACACCAACAATAAGGAAACTGACCATATCGGCCCAGCAGAGTGGCCCAACAATAAACAGGTCTATTATTTAGAAATAGATCATATTATTGTAGAGGCCAATAAACAAATCCAAACTGCCATCACGCAATATAAGGCAAGCATATAAGGAAACTCCAACGAATAACCCCTTTCACGCATTAAATATTATATAAGACTCGACTAAATTTTTTACCCTTTATTATAGGATCTTGTAACATATAATTCGAAAAAAAATGGTTCTGGCATATAATGTCTCGACTCCAAGCAGCACGGGTCACCTGCGAACCTGGCAATCTCAACTAACTGCAAATAACTAACTGCACAAATAAATTGTATATGAAAACTGACTCCGGGTGACGGCCATCAGCACTCCCTACAAAATCATATTTCCCCCAAAAAATGTGCCAGATAAAAAGCGTCCATCCGGCACTGATTGCCATATGGCCACCAAACAACGCTGTCCCAGCGGCCCATATATGCCCTCCACTCGAAACCGGCTGGGCCAGCGAATGATGGGCGGCCACTGCCAATGAACTTTGTCAGCAGGGCGGATTGACGCATGCTTGGAGTCGGAAGCAGTAAACTGTACTGCAAATAACTAATTTTTGACTATATAGAACTTCGGTAGCAGTAAACTGTTGTGCAAATAACTAGTTTTTGACTCAATAGAACTTCGGTAGCAGTAAACTGTACTGCAAATAACTAATTTTTGACTTAATAGAACTTCGGTTATCACAGAGCAAAAAGAATAGCGTAAAACTTCGGTTATAACAGAGCAAAAAATAGCGTAGAACTTTGGTTATCACAGAGCAAAAAATAGCGTACAAACTAGCTGCAAATAACTTATGTTTGACTCAATAGAACTTCGGTTATCACAGAGCAAAACAAATAGCGTAGAACTTCGGATATCAAAGAGCAAAAAACTAGCGTAGAACTTCGGTAATCCCAGAGCGAAAAAATAGCGTACAAACTAACTGCACATAACTAATTTTTGACACAATAGAACTTCGGTTATCACAGAGAAAAAAAATAGCGAAGAACTTCGGTTAACACAGAGCAAAAAAAATAGCGTACAGAATAACTGCAAAAAACTATTGTTTGCCTTAATAGCCACACCAACATACCAAATGGTTTGGTTTAAATTTGTAAGAAACCCCTCAATTTGTCCATCTTGAAATTCGGTAATGTATTGGCCCATTATGCATTACAAATCCCTCAAGCCCTGCAGCCATGTTTGTAAGAAAAAAACACCCACAAGCTAACTGCAAATAACTAATTTTTGAATCAATAGCCACACCAACGTACATAATGGTTTGCATTTTAAATCGGCAAGAACCATCCCCCCCCCTATCCAGAACCCAGTAATGGATTGGTTTATTATGCATTATAATTGTTTTAAGCCCTGCAGACATATAAGTAAGACAAATATGCACACAAACTAACTGCAAATAAATAGCAGCTCTAGTTGATTTATTACTATTGAGGCGCGTTTTTGCCTTGTTAATAGCATCTTTATTAGCAGAATATGTTTAATTTGACTTTGAAGCACTGCAGACCATACAATGTAACACTTGGAAATTATAGCCAGTTTAGCATTGAATAGCTTGTTATTTAACCAACTACGAAGGTCCACCAGTGATCGACGACCAAGTTAAGAACCGCCTAAATGTAACACGATAGAGTTGGGAGTATGGTCCCCTTTTATATTTTGAGCGTGTTAACCCTCTGTACCCTTGCCACCCGATGATGTTGGGTTTAAGGCAGAGGTTGGCCCCTTCCGGTCGTAATTATGCTGCTATGTAGGCTTTTTGATTATTGATGAGCCTAGTATTTAGTATTTAGAATACAACATGGTATTTGTAAGTTACACTAATTGTATTTTATTTATATGAACAGTACCTTTTACATTAGAGTTATTTATTAAGCTGGGCATGACAACAGGAACAGGACGAACATATGATTGGTATGCATTGGAAGCCAATTTGCCTACCTTTTTAATGATTTTTACTGAATAGCCTAGCTGGGAAGCTTTAGTTGCAGACAATTGATAACAAGTAATTGGTTTTTTGTTAAAGTGCAAATACAAGGGGCCAGGCCCTTGAGGAGGACGAACAAGAAGATACTGGCTAAGACACATCCCTGGGCGCTACCCCTTTGTCCAACTGATTAGTTGTTGAATGCCAAATAAAAATGATTACCCCATTATGATTAAATTGTATTTTATTTTTTATTTTTTTAGGAACAGCTAACTTTAAGTATGATTTTGCTGAATTTTCGGATAGTGTTTGTAGGGATACCATGCGACAAAGTGAACCACCTGTTTAACTGTAGGCGTGGTGGCATTTTGACAAGCCATATTGTTTTTTAAACGCATTTTTTTTTGTATTAGCAAAAAGGGAATTGTTTAGCAATTTATTAGCCTGTGTTGCAGATTATTAACAAGAACTTTGGCGGGACTGATTTTGGGCTTGCTTGTGCCTTTGGTGCTAACTGTTGTAACCTGTGAACCAGTTTACGAGACATTTCATAAGCAATGTAAATGGACGTTGATGAAATATGTACTGCTTTAAACACCATTTTTTTTTAAATTATAAACATTAAACGTTTTGATTTAAAAGACCGTTTTTTACTTTTACCAAACCTAGATTATTATTAAATATGAAACTTATTTATTCTGTACTTTAAAAAGACCCCCAGAGCCATATTGCCAACAAAATTATTTAAAAAAATGTTTTATGTGATAAATAAGGTTGGCCACACCATTGAACAGGCCATGGGCAATAGGCCCAAATACCTAAAATAACAACCACAGCAAGGAGTAGCAACCCTGCAGTATTAGTGTAAAGGTGAATGACAGTTATTTAACCATACACTATTTGGAATATGTACAACCCCATTAAAAACTTAAATAAATTGAATTTACATAAGGATGTTTTCCTTATTTTAACACTATAAACCCTTATTTTATATGACTTTATTTAGCCACACAAAGCTTTATAAATTATGCACAAGAATGCCCTGCTTGCTTTTACTGCTTGACTACAAAAACTTTACTTTTTAGTAAAAGACTGCATTTAGCAGGTACTTTAAGTTATTTTGTCAGTATTTAATTTTAGGCCTAAAAATGTTAGTACTCTTGTGGGACCGACCGACTATTTCACCGCAACAGGGACATCTATTTAAAGTAGAGGCTAGAATGTGACAATTATTTGACTTAGCTGCACTTGTAAAGAGAAAGTTGTATAAATAATGATTTAAAGTTTGAATTTCCGTTTTGAAACTAACATGCCAATGCATAACAATGGAGAATGATTTGAATAATGCCGGAGCACTAGAAAAACCCATTGGTAAGCCTTTGTTAACATAATAATGGTTGTAGAACTTAAGACCCATTAAGTGAAAGTTCCCTGGGTATATAGGCAATAATCGAAAATTGTCATAAGTGCGGACGTACCTAAACTAAATAACATGTTAGCCACTTTGTTAAATGACGTGTATTTAACCGAAATGTTTTTTACACTAAAATCATTATCGACACTTGAAACATTGGGGTACAACAGGTGTGTGATTAACCGCCGTCCCCCGTTTGGCTTTTTTGTAAATGCCTAATGGACGTACTTTTTAAATTGGAATTTGGTGGGAATTTGAAAGGACCTGAAATTGTATACAAAAATGCACTTATGTTGAAAACAAATTATTTGCTGAAGAACTTAGATTTGAACCCTTATAACCCAGCTTAAAACCTTGCTTGAAGCCATTACTGAGCCCCGAAGGTACTTTTTTAAATTTGGATATAACTGAAAATATGTGGAAATGTTAACAACATTGATTGGCAACTTGCCAAGAGACCAAACTGAAGTATTAGTATTTGCTAGATGGGCCCCGGATCCCCTGAATAAGGCCAAAACATGTAGGCCCTAGGCCTGAACTAGGTTTGGGTGACAGCCCACCTGACAGACCCTATTTTTATGGAACTGTTGCGAGGCCTGAGCTAACATACCCTTGAAGCATGGTTGGATTCACAGATTAGACAAGCATGTTTGTAATTGCAAACTGACCGTAAGCATTTGCTAAAATTGAAATTGTAACATTGTTTTTTGTATAACTGGCTGCCTTGGAGGCCCCATATACAACAGCCAAAGCTTTATATAAATTATAGTCCACGAGTTTGCTGGGTTATTACCCCTTTTTAGCCTAAACTGTTGATTGTAAGATTTGTAACCATTGGTGTGTTTTGCTGCCCCCAGCCTCATAGTATGCATATACTTGAAGAGATTTTGCATTTCGACAGGATGATTTCTTAAATAGATGCTTGAGAAAATGCGAAATACATTAGTTTATTTTGCTATATTAACAATTTTTGGTTTTATATTAGGCTTTACCACCAATTTACCCGAATTGCTTTAAATTAAAAGTTTTTCTATATTTTTTGGAACTTCAGGGGCCCTTAACAAACTTGACAGATTAACATTATGGCCTGATATTATTTTATGTTAAATTGACTGAGGAACATGATTTTCTAAAGCGGACTGCAAAATAGGAAGCATGCATGAATACAAATTATGCTTATTAACTAATACCCGATTGAACAGCCATATTACCAGATTGAACCGCCATATTTGGCTGGCTTGCTGCAAGCTGCTGTATAGGCTGCATTTGGTGACCCGGTTGGTAGCTGTTAGGCAGCTGGTTGGGAGGTAACTGGCCGGGCTGTTGGTTTGGAGACAGCTGGCTGGGCTGTTGGGTTGGAGGTTGATTGCTGGCTGGGTTTAACTGATGGGACGGCACTTTTTCCAGTTTCGCGTTTTCATGTATGTAATAAAATGAACAATAAGATAACAAGCAAATATCGAAAAAAATTGTAACTGGCTTATAGATAACCGACTTTGATACTGCAACAAAACCTTGTTGGGAGTTACTACATATGAACTAATAATTGTCCCAATAAACTGGCTTGGTAACGAAAAAATAAATACGCCATAATACAACCTCTTAACTGCACCAAGTACTGACTATTTACGCAATGTGTTAAGAACCTTTTACTATTGCTACATAAAAGACCAACATTCATTTAAAGTGGAGTCTTTACCCTGATAAACCTGAACATAGTGGCCACCCTTATTAAAACTGAAGCAACACACTCTCCATAAATTGAATAAAACAGCTTAATATATTTTGACATTTTTGTGCTAACCAACAGGAAGAAATATGTTTAACAGCCACATGAATTTATTTAGCTTGAAATATACCCTCTTACTGCCACTAAGGCAAACATAAGACTATTTAAAGAAATTATTATTATATGGTTATTTCACTGAATACTTGAATACATATAAACTACGTTTTCACATAACGCTTGAATTGATGTTTGCTCTTAAGACTATTGCTTAGGTCAGACGCCATGTGACGATGCCACTGTTTACACACCATCGAATCCACTCTACAGAGAATCCATACAATCCAGCCACGTAAATTCAGCATCCATTATAAAGATCACAAGAATTACAAAGCAAGACACTTCAACTACCTGCTTCTAACGTTATTTAACCGATTCAATAAACGTGTCCTTGAATAGATTAGAAATAATTAAAATGATAAAAAATTGACCTGTTCCTTCAAATATGAAGCGAGAAAGAAATTTTCATTTCGTAAAATTCGCTACTTTAACATACGGTTACAAAACACCAACAATAAGGAAACCATATCGGCCCAGCAGAGTGGCCCAACAATAAACAGGTATATTATTTAGAAATAGACCATATTATTTTTATAAAATTGTGTTAATTGTGTTTATTGGTTTGTTTCCAGTTTTGGTTATTTGGCTTTGTTACTTTAATCCCAGGGTTATATGTTTGTATTGCTATGATCTCTTTGTCAGAGGAAATGTCAATGTAGTATCTCTTTTTAAATAATACATACAATGCAGACACCATATTTTCTAGCAATTTTCAGTATTTTGGGACAGTTGATTTTTGAACATTAATAAGGAAAGAACTTAACATTATATGTTAAAGTAACAACAGTTTTATTCGGATAATATTGTTAATCACGTCTGAACAAAAATAAAAATTAAATACTATTATAAAAAAAATATTAGAAAAGAAAAAAGAAAGAAATAGAACATTTGGTAGAGTCAAGTCAAGTCTATTCAAGGTGTTAAGAACCATTGTATTTTTAGACACTATTCACTAACCCAGTAGTTGTTTACTATGGAATCTAAAATATTTTGTCCAAAATTCACAAGTTTGGTCCATTGGTGGCATAGGAAGACGAGTTTTATCCAAGTTTATGTATCATCTGCCAGGAAGATAACACATCACATCTACCCAGTGAAGAAACGGGTCGTATGAGGCTCAAGAGAGCTGCCGCACTTAAGAATGATATTGTTACACAGCGCATCAAACATTTGCATGACAAGACAGATGCTCACAATTGTATGTTTTTTTACCAAAACACCAATAAGTGCTATAAATCGTACACACCTTCCGGTAAGCTGAAGGCTGATGAGGCTAAAATATCGGAAGAACTAATGGAGTGTGAGACAGACAATGAGGCATCAACAAGTGTTGGTTTAAGAATATCACTTCGCCTGAGCATTTTACTATGTCCACCCCTAGCTGTCAAAAAGATCCCAGAACTTTGATTTGTATAATATGCAATAATGTAGAACACAAGAGGAATCGGGGCAAATACAGAATCTGCGAGTATGGAAGTGCGGAGAAAATATTAACAACGATGCAATACACTTCCAGGATGAATGTGGTTGCCTATGAAGGTTGTCCAGAGCAGTTTGAGGTTATTAAGGGGCAGATGGAACAGATGCATCAAGACTTTCTTGTGTTTGAGATAAAATGTGAGGCTAAGTCTGAGCTTTGCAATTCTGTGTTGTTTTGTTGCAATTAGTGTCCATCGTAAAAAATGTTGTAGTCTCTGACAGAGAAGGAAACTGGAATCTGCATGTAGCTACCTTTGAAGATTCCATGCAGTTATTGCTGAATATGACTGCATTAATTACTTGCGTTACGGTTCATGGTACCCTGAACAAATAAAATAAATTTATCAGCGCTTTTCCATTGGTCAACGGGTTGTTCGTGACCGCCCAGGCTGGTTTTGAAATGTTGCAGGTGATATGAAGGTTGAGCAGACTATTCAGCGAGTATCAAAGAGTCCAGGGTGTCACTATGTTGTAGGAGAGACACGAAATGCTGGTGCTGTAGTAAAATTTAAACTTTTGTTCCATAAGAGATGGTCCATCACTAGCATCCTCAATCTTCTAACCACCAACAAGCCTATGGATCACACAGAATGTCATCTTCAGCATTCACTGAGCGCCACTTGTCGTCAATCTTTCAACCAAAATGTAGTAATGTTGTTGAACTATGTGCTTGAATATTAGAACCCATAAACAGTAACGGTCAGTGTCCCCGTTCCACCACACAATTTACTGACAAAACTGGCTGTTCACAGAAAGGTTGCTGTACGCCTACGCAAATGTATTATACATGTAAATGGCGACCGCGTATACAGGCAGTAGGTAATAGTTGAGAGAGCCAAAAAAATCCGTTCCACCATTGCAAAGAGAAAGCTTTCCAAGTTCACTGACCATCTTAAACAGTCGTTATTGTCATCAACAACCATTCTTAAGAAACAGAAAGCCCCGTCACCCAATGATATGGCAGATGCACAGAAGAGCATGGACATTGCAAAAGAACGAGGCATGGCCCTCAATCAGATATTATCTCATGATTTGATGTCTTCATCTCCATTGTTTAATGGTGACCTTCCAGCTCATGTTATTTAGTCAAAACTTATTGGGGAGATTGATTCTAGACAGGACCCCAGTAAATGGAATCTCTTCTTCCCACTCATATCCTCGTGAACTTCATGTCTAAGAATCGACAGATGCCACTCGCAAAATTTTCCAATCTGGGTGGTACAATCAATGCTGTCATCAACTCAGCGTCAAGCATATATGAGGGGCCAGAGTTCATTCTTCTTGTACTAGACTCATACGTTGATATGTTTTTAAGGACGATGAACGCTAAAGACGCAGCGACGAAGCAACAGGTATTGCAATTATTGCCATGAGCAGAGACACACCAATCCCACAACAACTAAATAAAGTCTGGGCATCCGAGGAAAATAAGCGTAATCTTCAACTATTGGTAATGGATATAGTGTGCAACGACGTCTATGCCAACCCTATCATTGCAAGTTCAGTTGTCTCTGACAAGGAAGCTCTTCCAGCAATAAAGTCTGATAATGAATAGATTCACGAACTGTTAAACTGGATTGAGGAGGCCGATGTCAGGGTAGTGGCTCATGTTGAGTGGGCTGCTCGTATCAAACAGTGTCAAAGAGTCGTTGTTATGTCCAACGACACCGACAGCTGTGTATTATTGTTTCACTTCACTCCATATTTCCAGACACTCGGTATGAAAAAAATCTGGCCGCAGTATGGTTCTGGTGAGAATCGTCGAATGCTTCCGTTGCATCAGGCAATTTCTCGGCTTGGGACACCTCTGGCAAAGACAATGATAAAGGCTCATATAATGACAGGCGACGACTGCCTGAGTGAGGCGGGAACCAAGCATGCAGCTGTGACCTCTGACCCGGTACATTTTTAAATGAATTTTGGAGAGACAGATAACTTTTCAGAGCAGGATGAAGCATTAGCAGAAAAGTATATGGTATGCGTCTGGACAGGGGCCAGATCGACGACAACTGCGGAAACATTTGACCAGCTCCGACATGAGAACTATACCAGTGCTAGTGCTGGGTTTGATTGCCTCCCTCCTACAAGCAGTGTAATCAAAGGACATATTCGTAGAGGAGCCTTTCTAATACGTATGGCATATAAACTGCTTATAAATATTGATGGTCCCGAGACACGGCTGTCACCAGTTTCACATGGTGGATGGGAGATGCACATTGGCATGCTGTTGCCCACAAAGTGCATGAAGCCTTTACCACGGAGCTTGCTGATATTGGGCAAGTGAACAGGAAAGTGTGATACTCGACGTTGTCCATACCGTGATGCTTGGGTGCTGTGCATCACATTTGGTTATGGTAAAGTTTGACAATTAACCTTGTAAAAACCTGACATGAAAATGACTAAGTTTGGAACTGTATGTAATCTATGTGAAACGATGTAGTTTTATGTCCCCCAGTCTATACTGGGGGACATATTGTTTTTGCCCTGTCTGTGTGTTGGTTTGTTTGTTGGTTTGTTGGTTTAATTGCACAAACTTTAACATTGGCCAAAACTTTTGCAAAATTGAAGATAGCAATTTGATATTTGAAATGCATGTGCATCTCATGGAACTGCACATTTTTAGAGGTGACAGGTCAAGGTCAATGTCATCCTTCAATGTCAAAGGTCAAATATATCGATCAAAAGGGGACATAGTGTTTCACAAACACATCACTTGTTAAACCTATTTCAATGAGCCTGATTTCATGTTGATGAGTTGTGTGCGTTTTTGCTATAATGACATGTGGAATAAGGTGTATGCCCGTCTTTCTATCAGCATGTCCCTAGGGCTGGGGATGGCTCAGTGATTACCCAGCCAACACATGACATTGGTTCAAAGTCTTCCCGACATCAAATCGATGTTACCTCGGTTTGACGTTGAGCCAATGTTGAACACATATCATGGGTTTGCTTGGTAAGGGGTTTGGTCGATTATCACATGTTCATACCATCTGCATTCGGGTTTGAGTCCCGCTCACTGTAGTATTTTTCCGCCGACTGTAAAATATTTCAATTTACTAGTCACGTGTGTGTGAGTACAACATGCGTAAATTATCTAAATGTACCAATATTGCGTAAAACTTGCACATAAATATTGTAATTGAATTAATTTCGTCAAAATTTGTCACATTAAAGCTTATACACTGGCTTTAAAGGGTCAAGGTCAACTCAGGGTCGTTGATGTATCATATGACCTTGTACTTGATATTTTCGGATCAATTACACTCAATATTTAACAATACCTCTCATAACTGAGTTCTTACATAAAAAATAATTTAAAGGTAAAATATATGACTTTACTCCAAAAGGCAATATTTTTTTCTTTTTCAACATATATTAAAATGTTCTCCGTTGTCAATGGCTGTTGGTTCGTGTTTACTATGCCTCGATAACTACTGTACACGTATTGATAAAACACTAATCGATAATAAGTAATAATATGCTTAAAACAAAATATATTATATAATTAAATCTATGAAAATTGACGTTGTACGATAATGTTCTCTTTTAACAATTGCATGTTTATTTTTCGTACCCTCGTATTAATTAAACAATTACCAAGATTTACTGAAACGAAACATAAAACTATGTTTATCAAGTGTTCACTGCTTACGTAGTTAACGTGTTCCGAGTATCATAGTATATTGGGTGTGGTATTTGCCTTATATATTTGTAACGTCATCAGTCGATGTGTTTGCATCGCTCTGCCAATGGCCTTCAGGGACATTCACACTCAATCAATATTTGTAAGTGCATTAACCAGTAAAGAATTAACAATAATCCTTATATTGGATAAAAAAAGTTCATCGTGATGACAATGTCTATATAGGGTTAAAATTAGGCTATATATAATAGGCATTTAAAGCCTATATTTCATTCATGTCGACCAATTGACAATACATATTTATCTCTGGTATGCATATAATCGTGTTTAGAAAATAAATACAATAAACTAGATAGTGCAATGATTGTTATAAGGAAATTAAAACCCATTTTACATAACATGCGTTTAACGTGTTCGCCCAGATTGACATTTTTTAATGGTAAAAAGTTTCAAATGGGCAATGATTTGCGGTACTTGGTCAACGTGTTTATATACAAGGCATGAGCTACATGTATATACAGAACAGACCAGATCTTTATTGTGTTTCACAGGTAA
The DNA here is from genome assembly GCA_007657795.1 of Dreissena rostriformis. Lineage (NCBI taxonomy): Eukaryota > Metazoa > Mollusca > Bivalvia > Myida > Dreissenidae > Dreissena > Dreissena rostriformis. Next base: position 23,591 of record VMBQ01000856.1, on the reverse strand, counting down.
CATAATACATGATACATATATTTTGACAACAGGTGAGCATATAGTTCACAAATAGTTATTATTTATGTAATAATTTGGGTAAGGTGAACAGAGAGTTTACTATTTGATTTTTTTACAGTATTATTCACTATAAATTGTGTTAATTCTGGAAAATATACAAAAAGAGACATCAGATGGAGGGAGCGACATTTATTTCAATGATATGGAACAGGAATCCAGGATTTATTGAAGCAGCTTTGTAAAGGTCATTTAACATTATATTATCAGGGATTGCGTGCATTGAATGACATATAAACGTCGAGAATCACAACAAATAAATACATATAACAAAGTTGAACATGCAAAAATAGAAGACTGAGTTTAATTTAAACAAGTGCTACATACAATTAAGTAGTTAAAAAGGTCCATGACAAATTAAATTCAACATTTTTACTTGTATTAGGAAAAATGATTTCTACATTTATAAAAGCCACTTCTTCTTAGCATATCCGTTCCAATGTTACAACAATAGTATCTCATTTATAATTTTATCGTTTTTAAGGTCATGAAGCATACATAATATTTCCAGTAGGTTAATGTATGGACAAACATACAATATCATAAAAATATATATAACACATTTCCATGTGAAAAAAANAAAAAAAAAAAAAAAAAAAAAAAAAAAATAGTCTGAGTTGAAGTTCCAATAATAGTTAATGGAGATTGAAACATTCAAACTAAACTAAAACTAAAGTGTATACGTTTTCATAAAAAAAATAATGTACTCTATATCTTTACATAACAGAATGCCTTTTGTTATAATATGCATATAATTGTGTTTCATATATGAGCACTGATATTATTTTTATTCAATTATATTTAGAGAAGCGAACCCTTTTAACCCCCAAGTGTTGGAAGAATAGTATCGTTTTGTTGGTCAGTTTCATAGGAATTAATTTATAATATATACAAGAACACCAATTATTAAAAGCATCCCATGGAACTTATACGCATTGAATTGGGTAAATAAATAACATATAAATTACAGAACATAAGAATGAGGATGCTGATGAAACATGACGCATAGTTTTTTTCCCTGGATACCGGCAGACGTTTGCAGAATGTTTTTTCTGTTAATTTTAATTAAGAATATACATTCATGTGCTCCTTCACGAAATACCATGCATGTATTAGTGAACTATTTTATAATTTATTATTCACTAATGACACGTTAAAAGCATTTATAAAACGCAGTGATATCATGCTATTAAATGCAATTAAAATCAAAGTTAAGTACCGACATTATTCTATTAGCACACGGTGATGTGATTTAAATATTTTCGTAAATGAATTATTGCAATATTACTTGCAAACCTTGACGAATACTCCTTAAAACTTACAGGGATTAAATGATGTATCCTGTATTGTGAAGCGTGTCATATTAGAATATAAGTTTGTGTTATCAAAGGCCGTGGTGTTAAATCTTGCAACGGTATGTTAATTGTACATTAAGAAGTTACGCGTCGCCTAGATATTATTAACTCTAGTTTTTTATCAAAACTTCCTGGTCAAAACCAATTTGATTCGGTTTTCACTCGATTTTCCTACAGGTAACTGGTAAAAACAATTTATTTATTTTTTGTACATTTTATTGCGTTTCATGTTTTAACACTACATACTTTATAACTTGTCTGGATGTCGATGGTTGATAAAAGATTAATTACATATGCAGGCACTATTATTATTGAAATATCAGCACCATACATTTATTAACACAATCTTCGCAATGTTGTTTTTTATGTCCATACTATTCATATCGTAAATCATTAACAATGTAAGATGAATAGTCACTCCGCTAATACGGTTCGCAATCTGAATTACCCATGTGTAACCGTAATCAGTTCGTGAAAGGTTAACCTGAATTGTGTATGTTCATGTCAGTTATTGCAATTAATGGGTATTTTTTTAACAACACTTTAACAGCTTGGCCGCGAATTCTTGATTTAAAAACAAATGACGTAAATTATAAATTGATTTGTAGTGTATTCTTATTCTTTGTTAATTAATCTTAAATCACTCGTTCATATTCTTAACTGATTCGGAGATACGTGAATTAGCGGCTTGACCACGAATCGACAATGAATGTGACACGAATAACGCGAATCGTACATTTTGTTTAAAATACACAATTAATGTTTTAGTTTATTTTATTTAATGAAACATTCAATTAAATTTTCGCAAACAAAAATATAACATAATTGTATTACTTTGTCGTTCTTCGTTTAATTTAAACATTGTATTAATATATTTAGTCAGATTAAGAGGGTTGAAAGGCGCCCGTTCCCTAACATTTTGCCAAGGTTCGACGTTTTCAATCACGCTTACTTATGAAGACTCAAATGAAAAATGTGTGATTTTACGTATTTTTGAGTACAATAAACAGTGGTTTTTGTGTGAGCAGACTTCTAATAACAAGTCTCTTTCGCTAAATTGCAACATTTCGATGATCTTACAATCTTACAATTTTGGTATTTATCATACCATAAGAAGTGACTGTGTGCCAATTTAATGTCTTTACATAGTTTTTGCAGTATTTTTTTTTTCGAGTGGATAATAAAAGTCAAGTTTTCTGCCTCAGTTCATTTTTTGTATTAAGTCGTGCGTTTACATTATCCACGCGAAAAGATACCAATTAAAACGCGTTGTATAGTTTGTATTGCTATTCACACTAAGCGGGACGATGCTTTGACAGGTGATGTTTATAAAATCCAATATATCCGCAAGAAGGCATGTGAACCCGATCTTCGAAAAAAATCCTTAGTTTTGACGCATGTTTGTATATTTGTGAAGAAAATAATGTCTTTCAAAGTTTAGACAACGTTCTTTGTCACGTAATTAAAAACAACACTATGCATTTATTCAATAAAACAAATAATATATAACTTTTTCTGGCATCGTTAAAGATAATCAACAAAAGGCAGGATATCATGCGTTATTGCATAAATTAAATCGTTAACCTAGTCACGGTACGATGTCTATTGATTTCGCAAGTGTATAACTTCCACATTGAAACGTTACCGCCATACACGACTGTATGTCGACATTACAAACAACGCTTTTGTCGCAATGTGGACATTTTGCATTTTTGTGTCTTTTTCTGTTTGTGTAGTCGAATAAAAGTAACATGCAATAAAACTCTCAACCATTATAACGACAAGAACGGACAAAACAACAAACTACGTGATGAACACTTTAGAATAAAGCCATCACACGCGATATCAATTACGCCATGTTAAGCTTATGACGCCATTTTTAAGTTGTATTTTAAGTAGGGATGCTGTTAAATGATCGGTTAACCGGTTTACCTATTGAAATAATACGTAAACCAGTTACATGTTTTGTAAAGGTTTACCTGAAACTGATTAAAAGGCTTTTTGTCATGGAATTAATCATACTGTTATATATTTTTGCGCGCGACATACTACCAACTAAACGGCTTCAATATATTACACAAGGAATATGAAGATACATGATTATTATTTTACGCAATACAAACAATATAAAAACAGTTTCCAATCTTTGATAAACGAAACATATATTTTTGTAAGTGTAGTTCACATTATGTTTTATAGTATGCAAATGTTAAATATACATTTCACATAAATTGTGAATGCTAATTTTGCCCCACGTCAAAAATGCCAAGATATGTTGTTTTTCATCTTACCGTCAGGTCGGTAGGCCTTTCAAGTCCGTACATATACAATTCGTTACCGCTTGATATCTTGAGAATATTTTATTCTACAACACATTGAGCATATGTTTTCTGTAGTACATGCAGACGCTCATCGATTCTGAGAAATATTCGACACTGGATCATACCAATTGGTAGATTGATTACTTGGAAGAATGGGAAGACTCCTATTTATTGCGAGTTTGCCAAATCAAATGTCCAGGTCAAAGAGGCTTGTAACCGGAAATTTGGGTTGACACTATATTCTGAGAACGCATTGAGCTACAAAAAGAAGACGCATTCTGATTTTGAGAATACAAGTTCGCACGTCAAAATCGAATAAGATTATATTAATATATCTGCATGAAATATATAGACCGCTTGCACCTGAAATCATTTAAATCGTATGCTGGTTGGAGGATATAAAAACGCGTTTTGATCGTCTGGTAAACAGAAAAGTTCACAGGGGTTTCTAACAGGAAAGTCGTTTCAGTAAAATGAATTTAGAAGGTTCTCATTATCTTGCCTTAGTTTTGTCTACTGGCATCACCAGAAGTGCTGCTCGTATACGAGAGATTCATGACGAAGCTTAATACATTACGACAAACGAGACTTGTTTCGCTAATGCTGTTTTGAACATTACTTGGCTTATTGTTGGTTTGTGGTTTAATGGTTTGAAATATAAAATATAGGATCGAAGTAACACGTAGTTTATTACGATTATTGAATAGCTGTTCACTTTGAATAGTTAACAAAATGGTAAATTATTGCTTTGTTATTATGTTAAACGATTGAAGGATACAAATGTAAGCCCCGAAATGTTAAAATTTCAAGTTTGATAACATATGTAAGCTTACTACGTTAATTGTTTTAATTATCAAGTACTGGCGATATAACAATGATGCAATAACGTTTCTATCCAGACATTTTGTAATTGATTTGACATTGCATGTAAATATATTCTCTGAAAGTACTATTTAATTTGTAAATTAAAGTACCGCGGGTACTGTTAAGCATACTAAAATATATCCTGGGAACGGAAAATATACTTAAAGGCATCGGCCATACTCCGGAATATTTCTTAATGAGTAGTATCTGAGCCGACAACGTTCAATTGAGTGTTACTTGGTGATTTTTGTTTGCAAAGCCCGATTCCATGTTTAAAGTACCGTGGTGAAGAATAATCCAACTAAAAATGTAGTGTGCAAGATGATAAATAACGTCAGCCTGTGCAATAATTGTTATTTTGGTTGGTACTTAGTAAAACATAGAAGCATATATGTATACTGAAGATTATGTTTTGAACATCCTCAATCTGCTTAGACGATTTTTAAAAAAGCTACCTTATCCATAAGATTATATTTGACGCTAATTGGCAATTTGTACCGGTACTAACCAGTTGGGCATAATTGTATGAACTGGAAATGTTGCTTAATACGTTTTCTTCTAAATACATCATGATGCTTCGTATTTGGATTGATTCATTACAAAAAAAGTGTACTCATGTGATCACAAACGCATCGCATGATTTCGAATTATACTAATAACTTTAAACAAGTAAAATAATTAATCGCATTGCTACTACCGTGACAAAATATTGTCGTATTGAATTGTTGTTAATTAGACACAATACATTGATCAGTTGTTCGACGGAATGTTCCCCAAAACTCCAGAACGTGCGAGCTAGCTTAATGAAATTTGAAAACAAAAGTTATATTCCATTTTCGATGTAGACGTAAGATAAGAGGCGGGCGCAAAGCGCAGGATAAGATAGGCTGTTGAGAACGCATTTGTTAGACATTTCTTACAAACACATTCACCTGATTAAATTATGTCCGTTTGTTCTGTACGCTGTTAAACGAACGAATAGTTTGGCTTGAAGAGAACAAAACAACTCTGCTGGGCAACATGAACCATGTGGGCGCATTAAACAAATAATTGTACGAATTTCAGGTGCGGCGAATCCGACGAATATCTGCTCTATTTGGTGTGGTAAAAATAACCGTATTGATTTTATCAAAATCTTTAAGTATCAATGTTCAACTCATTTCGTTGGTTGAGAGCCAAAAGGGTGTATACAGCTTCTTTTCAAATGGTTAATGTATCATGTATACGTTTTGTGGATCAACTACGTTAATTGTATGCATGATACGTATTTGTCTTAATACATATAACACAATCATTCAATCTGCAGGATTTAAAAAAAAACTATGTTGAATGTATAAACACGTGATAGTTCAGTGTATCTATAAAATTTGTTGATATATAAAATTTTATGTTAATAATAAAACACAAACAAAACAACATTACGCATTTGTCAAATACAGCAATAGGTCATTCAGTTTTCTGGCAAATACTGGAAACTGCACGTTTCTACGACTGACTGAAGAATTGCACAAAGCAATCCTAGTACGTATTTATCACTTGACTGAATGTCGATCGAACAATCAAGACGTTTGTTGAAATGTGGACTATGAACATTATTGTGACTGTGTTTGCTATTTGTGAAGTCGGTGTTTCGGGTAGGAACGGTTTTGTTCAATTTTTTAATTTATAAAAACATCGATGCAATGACGAAAAACAGCTCGCATGAGTTTTATTATAGATTTTAAACGATGCAAGCGACATAATGTTGTATTATGTCGTCATTTTATGTTGTAGTAAGAATAGTTTTAGAGAATGCTATTTGTTTCTTATTTAATCATAAATTTAGATAAGTAAAATAAAATTTAGGGACATGTTGACTTATTAATATGTGTTCAATACAGCTATATTATTATCATAATGCTAGAATGTAATCTGTTGTCAATAGCTCCAGAATAAGTTATATCAATAACTACACTAGCTAAGTTAAAACGTTCACAGAATTAGTAAAACAAAACGTAGAACAACATTTATAAAATCAATTGTTTACGCTATGTGTAGTATACGCGTACAAAGCAGCAAATTATATATTGTGTGTTTACTTTATATAAACATTTCTTACATCTTCAGTCTATTTGTTTGAATGATTTGTCAATGTTTTAAAGGGATATCAACACGTTCTCTCAATGAATATTTAAATGTGTTTACTTGCTTGTTTAAACATTAACAATAGTAAATGGTGATATATTGTCTCAGTACGTGAACGTGGTGAGATATTATACATAACAATTATTCATTTTCAGAATAATTTGAGGATATCAACAACTCACTTAATTAAATCAATGCATTTTGGCATAGTATTTTTATTTCGATACTACTGACTACATAGAAGAAGCCATTCCCAGATTATAATCAGTTCTTATTATGAGCACTTTAAATCAATCGATTGAAAGGTTTAAATAATAAGATCAATAGTGCGTTGCACCAATCGTACATTGATATCAGAGATATGGGAATATGGCACACTCAGTCCAGGCTCAAGTATTATTGTATATGTCATCTTAAAGAACGCAATCCTTTGAGAAGTAAGATTACAATAGGTTTGGTTTACACGGCATTACAGAGATATTTCTATTGTTACACAATACATATTTGTACTGATTCTGATAATTATGTTGTTATTTCAGGATTTGAAGACTCAGATTTGTTTAAATGTAAATATTAAGATCATATACAAATAAATAATTGTATACTATCTAAAAGAATATTAAAATATAATTGTCATCTTGCTTTCAAAACATCTTATTGATACAAATTTAGACTGCAAATAAGCATAATTGTGTTTGATTGGCATAGCGACTTAATAAGATTCGAAACGAAATTGAATATCTACTTCAACTTAAACTCGGTATTAAGTTATTTATGACGCAGTGTACACATACTGGCTAACCGATAAATTGCTGGTGTCGAAATGTCAAGAACGAATTATGAAATGCTATAATTTCGTGTGATAACAATTCACTACACATGTCAATGAAGTTAAGATATTCACTAAAACTGGAATATTTTACAAAGAAAACATTCGTGACGTCTCAAAGTTTGTCCTTTATGAGTTATTCATTTTGTATACCAAGACATATGTATCATATATTTTTGTAAACATAAAAAGAGACTCGCTATCACGTTTAAAGTGTCACTATACCAAGCTCGGAAAATTAAATTGAACACCAGAAACGCTTTATTAAGATTAAACAAATGAGATAGGATGTTCAGTGGCTACATCACATTTATTCTACGAGCATACACAAGCATACATACATCTCAGTCGGAATTATTATAAATTATTATTATTATTATTATTATTATTATTATTATTATTATTATTATTATTATTATTATTATACCGGATTTCTATAGCGCAATTTTCATGCAAGAGTGCACGTTCAAAGGCGCTTTACATTAGAACATTTGACGTATCGCAGATACGAATACATTTTGCAACACTGTTTAAAAAGAAATCGATCAAAACTACTCAATTATACTATAAAACTACTCCATTATACTTATACTATAAGTACTACGTAAAAACATGCACGGTTACCCTAGATTAGAAAGATCAACAAGACACTATAAAACGACCATATGTGTGAGCTATAAGACAATTAATAAAACAATAAAAACTAATACTTAAACTATAAGTACTACGTTAAAAAAAAGAGAAAAATATACCATTACCACGAGTCCACAAACCCCCAAAGGAATAATTATGCTTCCTTTAAAAGGGTACATTCAAGTTCATGCTCATTGAGACAATGGTAACGTCAGGATACCATTACCACGAGTCCACAAACCCCCAAAGAAATAATTATGCTTCCTTTAAAAGAGTACATTCAAGTTCATGCTGATTGATTATGTGTGTTTCTGTATTGTGTGCTATTTTTCATCATTACTGGTAAATATTGGTATTTTAGTTCGACAATCCATCAAACGACATGCTAAACATCTTTTCAGAATCGCATATATACTATATATAGTATCGACCGTTATTTGTTCATGAAAATATCATTGTGGATTTAATAGGTCATTGTTTTTGTACCTACGGATTACGTTTACCCACAATTTTATCCAGTAGTTAAGGTCTGTCGTCAACCAAATATCAAAGGGTTACTACGGTAAATGCTGTATTGTGACATTATGATATGGTATATAAGGATCATGTAACCGAGTTAGCATATATATGTCTTATCTGTAAAGGGCATTTTTATGACGTGGTGTTTATGAATGAAGATTTGTTTTCTTCTGATTTAATTTAATTTTCTTGTAATAGCTTAACCGTGTGTCTTTTATATATCATTATCGAAAGGCGGTGTTCGTTTTTTGTATTTTATATGTATAACTCGTTCATCAAACAGACAAGTTCATTGCTGATTTCAGCCCTTAATTAGTATGTTAGAAACGATGTCTCCAAATTAAAACATATCTCATACTAAGCCCCTGTTATGCCCAAACATAAGTAGTCCATTATAATGCGATAGTTCATAGTATAGTGCTAATCAAAGTTACATGATAAGTTTTAAGTATTGCCTCCTTTATATTGTAAATGCAGTACAGCAACGTGGCTTAGTGCGGTAAATGTAAATATTTTCCGCTAATGCATTGTCAATACATATAATAGCATAAGTGTATACAAAGATAAACATTGAGTCTGTTGTTCTTAAAATACGTTATATGGTTGATAACGATATTTTAGGTATGACAGTACTTGAACAACTTTAAACTTACCGTTTTCACATTTACTTGTAAACACAATGTCAAACTGTTTTCCTGATTGGAGTATTTGATACCCATGTCCTGTTGCAAGAATCGAATGTATCAACTATTTTATAAGCTTTTTGTCAAGTCATAATCCTTATGAAACCCTCATGTATACTATATATTTGTAATTAAGTTCTGTTATGATTTATTACATTATTGTTTGAAACGAAATCAAATACATAAAAGCAAATTCAATTACATTCTGTCCATATAGATGAACGTGTCTTCAGCCGAGCTGATAGATTGGTGTATATGTATGGTGATCATAAATTCGTGCAATAGCAGGAGCGAGAAAAGCGAAAAAAAGGAGACCTCTGCGAAATGAAGTTTTAATTTATGTTCAATGGGCACAATATCTATGACGCATTATGTTAATGGACATTTTGTTGTGTTTAGATATAAATAGCTACAGGATATTTACCATATTTTTAACTATGTATTATCTCTTATCCATTGTGGTTTTCTTCTCAAATGTTGCTACACTCAGTAAACTTGTTAAGACAATAAATCGGAATAATACACATGACATCAAACACAGCAATTAGTAAACAATTTGCATCATTTCACATATTATCAATGGTAGAATAGGCGATAGTTGTACACACTTTTGTATCTCAAATAACGGTTCTTCAGTAATTGATTCACTGTTGACGTAAGAAAGAAATTTGCAATTGTAAGCAAACTTTACTGATTGTGATTTTAACGAGCGATCATGCCCCGTTGCAGTTGCCCAGTTACGATGCTTTCACTGATGATAAATATCAATTGGACAACTTATTTTGAAATGAATTTCGTTCTGGATTTTTCGCTTGTTCCCATATTGACGGATATTGTTGAAAATACTGAGTGTTGAAATTAAACTGTAAATTAACGTGGCAGTAGAAAACATCAATTAAACAATCCGAAACTTTGCGGCTTGATTGTTTGTAATATATCGTGGTTATATTAATAAACGCACGTTCTATGCTGACAGCTGTATAAATCACGCTAATTGGTTTGATCAAGAGACTGTAATTGCTCTAAATCAATACCATGACGCTTTGCGATGTTTTCATTTCGGGATTAAGTTCAAATTGTCTTACAATAGAGGTGGGCAGATATAACAGGTTATCCCGAAAAGAAGGCAAGTGTAAATGTTGTCACCAACATGTTTGTGAATCAGAATATCACTTGTTACTGTGTTGTCCATTTCATTATGAATTGCGAATAAAATATATTATCAGGTATCCTGGCCTACAATTAGTAAATACATATCAATGATGTCTTGCTAAAATGTTGCAAAGCTAAACATTGCAACTATTTGGTAGAAGCTTTCAAACGTAGACGTGAGAATTAAAATCGTCTACCTCTTTAATATTCGCATGTTAACTCACAAAACCGTCAGTCATTCTCATTATTTATATTACGCTAACGTTTATTGATTTGTCATATCTGTTCATATGTTAATTTGTTACATTGAATGAGTCCCTGTCTTGGCCATATTTCTTTTGTGTATATGTATTTGGCCAAAGGCAGCTTGCCAGATAGAACTTTGATACAACTTTGATTGATTCCTTTTATCAAGTGATAAAACTCCCACATAACATGAATATAAAAAGGATTTAATCATGGTGAAATCCAGAAAAGCACATAGTAGTGCAACTTTGTTTCGACTTGATGTCTAAAAATAATTATGTTTCAACGATATAATCCTACGAGCTTATTAAACTGTCCTGTATTTGCAGTCGTAAGATTTTATTTTGTCAGTTGTTTATTGTTTTCATGAAATTAGCCTTCCTACATTGTAGTTGGTAATACGAAAATCACACTTTTTATAATGTTTTTGTTGCATTTTAACAGTTTGTGAACAGCGGTTTATTTAATGCAAACATACATATCAAACTTATTTATTTTTTCAGGTTTCATTTCTTATTCCGATGCAATTTTCAAATATTTCATTAAAAACCTTTGCTATTCGCATTATACAAATTAAGTGCTCGATTTACAGTAAACATGATTTCGACCCACTGTAGATTGTAAACAAGTAAGCGCTTCAATAGTCATCTGCTTATTCGGGACGACCAATATCAATAAGGATTATACCAACTACCCTACCGCACGTTTGCTTACGTAAATGATGCCAGATTACACGAACATCCACACTGGTCATCGGGTACGCGCGTACTTCGGTATCCAACCGTTTAACAACATAACACACATAATGGCGCTGATATTGCATATTACTTTAATCAGGAAACAACATAATTATGAGAATAACTCCTAAAGATAAGCTTAAACCAACCATTAACTTAAAAGAAACACTTCAGTGTTAATATACACATTATCATATTGCACTGCAACTAAAATTAAACAGCAATACAATAAACTTACATTAAAACAAATCAGTGTATTGCGTAAACATTTTTTATTTATAAAAGTGAACAGTCGTATACGAGATGTCATTTTTACTTGTGTTAATCTTTTCCAAAAGTCGTTTTTTAGTAATATAATTATAATTTATTGTCACGTGAATATAGTGTATGAAAATGTTACAACAGTATATTGCCTTATAGTTAGCATGAGAAAATAGAACATGTTGAAAAACGCAGACTTAAAATAAACACAGGCTATGGACATTGTACTCCTTTATTGTTAACATGTCATTTTAGACAAAACAAAAAGCAAAGGAATATGTTATCATGCACGATAAACAAAGAAAATTGACACAATTTGCAAATTATTAAACTATTATAAAAGTAACACTAAGTAAATAAAAAAGACACGTCTTCATTTTAATACGCACATGGATGAAAGTGCTACATTCATGAATTATTTGTTTAATTCTATACGCTTTATTTTTGTTTTAATATTATATGAGCTCAAATCGTTATCGGGTAACACAATACTCATTAGTTATTTTCATTTAAATATGTGTCATGCTACAAAGATGTAAGAGCAATAAAAAGTGGATGTATGAAATGTGTCTATATATGAAAATACGTGGGTATTCACTCTTTTTAGATAACAATTACGGTGTTCTAAAATCCCATATGCCCCAAATCAGATGAACACAGAAACACAATTTCACACTTTCTTCTTCCAAATAGGTTTTGGAAAAACAACTCGAGAAAATAGTATAATCTAATATGATAACAGCTTTTGAAACCGCGTGGCAAAAGACGGTTTAAATTTAACAACTGCGTTCAAAGAGTATTGCACTTATGATTCTATTCTTTTTCAGTAAAACGAGAAGATTGGTAATTCTTGTAAGTTCACAATTCAAGCTCATTAAAGATTTTCAACTGTGTTATGAAAAAGTAAATTCTTCGCTTTTAATATTCATATTTGGCCAATGATTCATATAAATTTCGCAAAACAAATGCACGGGGTAAGGGATAAATGGTATTGATAATTTATAAACGTTTGTACAATATTCTTCCCCATACAACGGAACCTTGGCAATTTACCCTTAAAACAACCCTATCTAGGTTCACTGAGTGTATTCCGCCGCAATAAGAAGGCCCGGAGTAACACTAGTACTAGTACAAATCATAGCCAAATCGGAATAAAGGAATATGTTTAAAGACATTAGATGTATAGTCATGGGGATGCGTTAAGTTTTAACACAAAAAGAAATGCTGCAAAAAACATTATTATTTCTAAATGATTCCATGTATGTGTTCGTTGAATTTTGTGATTTATTAGAACCATAGACAATAATGAACGTGTGAGCATGAATGATCGTTGGAATGCGGATATATTGATTATCAGAGGTTAACATGTAACCATTCAATGGTCCAATTGGCATACTTTAACAAAGCAAATGAGCTATTGTAAAAGGACTGCATAATGAATTGATTACGTTCTGTTTATAAACTACGTTATTAATTATAACAAATGTATCTTAATGAGTCGCATGCAAAAACACTTGCACAATGTGGAATGTATAAATGCATACATAAACGTATTCATATGTTTGATAAAATCTTGGTAAAACTGTAAAACTGCATTATAGAATCCGTATTCGATCAAAGTTATTGATGCATGCTATGTTATGTGATAACTGGTTACTGTTAACAGAAGCTTTTTTAAAATGATTTTTTGTCTATCTTTCGTATGAACGAGCAATACATTAATATCTGAATGTGAGATATCATAATATTAACACAAAATTATAACTTCATTCAGAGAGTTCAGATGCAAACCAAAAATACCATTATCTTACTTCTGCATGAATAACGCGCATACATACGTCGTGATGACACCGAACAGATAAAGTGTACCTGAATAGCGTTAGACCATTCGTTAAATAATCAATAATTGCATTTGTATACTGTAGTTGGAACATATTTTGCAGATCACTTGTTAACTGGGTATCTGGTTCTTGGATCCATTGTGGATGGCACTCCTGATGCAAGGAGGATTAACTTTCGCGTATTACCGATTGAGACGGGGGCTGGCAACACAACCATCCACATAGCACGTCAACAGGGTTTTACGTCCAATAACTACAATGAACAATCACTTTCCATCGACGTCGATTACGCTCGATAACAGCTCTACATTTATTTATCAGGGACTCTTCAAAAGCTTAATTTTAACCCCGAGATTGTGGTTCGAGCAAACGAAACAATCCCTCTGAATGTGGATCTTTCTATAAGTAATGTGAAGATAGCTTTAGATTGGATTTCAAACAATCTTTACTGGACCGATCCAACGTTTAGATGGATTGCATTACAGTCTTTGCAAACTAATGGACATTAGCAATTTCGGTGTTGCATGATTTAAACGCAAATTTAATATTCAATATCTATAGTTTTTATTTTTGAAGAATTTGTATAATAACTACAAAGTTAAAGGTCAGTATGTAAGTTATGTATTTGCAATCACTTTTTGTATTCAAATATAGACATATTGCTTTCTAAATACCTTATTCCAATCAAAGTAATACGTTTGGTATCAAATATACATTGCGCATTCATTCAATTTCTCGAGGAACGCTTAAATGATTAATGCTGGATAAACTTAAGTAATTTGTGCGGAATGTCTCTGATTATAGCCCCAGTCTGAATTATAATTTAAACATATAATCTTATGTTGCACCCTTGCAAGACACATTTGCCCCAATTTTATAAAAGCTTTTTTTCTATCGAATAGATGTTATGTTCATGTACACTTCTAATTTTGTTCAAACGCATTCGCGTAAATTTACCCGCAAGATATTTGTTTTGGAGCGACGTTGGATCATTGCCGAAGATTGAGCGTTCCACCCTTACCGGAACCGGCCGTAAAACCATAGTGTCTCAGGGCATAGCCTATCCCATAGCCCTTGACGTCGACATTGCATCATCGAAGCTGTACTGGGCTGACTCCATACACGACTCAGTGGAACGATCAAATTTAGATGGAACAGAACGCTCGACTATCAAAAGAATGTCACTCACTGCATTTACCGATATAGAAGTATTTTTCGTAAGTAGTTGTTATTATTTATAACCATTATTCTTTTCTTGATTGAATCTAGAGTTTAACTATAAAGACTATGCACACTGCGCAAGGAAATATAAATATTCTACAACTAGTTCCATTATTTTCACTTGGAAGTGTCGTAGTGACGTTCATATCTCATTTATATACATTTGCGGTATGCATAATGATCATGACTTTTTTTCTGATCTGAACGATGTTTCAGGACGTTGTGGTTGCAACAGAATTCGATCCAAGCTTTGGGGGAAGATTACATCTTTTTAACAAGGATACTGGCATAGACGACAAAGGCTGGCCTCTTTTTTCATTATCCAACTCGGAAAAAACAAGTGTGGCTTTTTATGCACCACAACAAACGATAATAGGTTTACCAATATTTTAATTGCATGAATTGGTTAATGTAATTTTATAATTAGATATGATTTCATCATTAAGTAAATACATTTTTTTCGTTTTGAATACGATATTTACTGTTTTCCATTTATATAATTATATTGACAAAAAGAATTAAATGCAGCCAATACAATGTTCACTTCCTCTAAGTATATACTGGTTTTAGTTTTGTAGCAGCATATATGTTACAGTTTTTTGTTAAATTGTAACGTTAAGATGAATAACATGTAAACTATTTGAAAACTATATGTTATCATATGCGTAATTCCTATACAGACTATTGTTCAAACAATCCATGTGAGAGTATTTGTGTGAGCGAAACGACAGGACCCGTGTGTCTGTGTCGTGAGGGGTTTATGTTGAATGCGGATGGACGCACGTGTTCAGGTAAGGTTTGAAACGTTTTCAAAACAGTATTTTCTATAACAGCATGAACATCTAAACGGTGTCCGTTTAGCACGCGGCGAATTCGGAATTCAAATAATCACTAAGTACAAACAACTGTTTAATGTTATATACACTAATTTCGCATTACTATTAGCACATTAGTTAAATATTTGAGGTAATTGTTTTTTAACATTTAAACTAGCGCAACAAAACAGTCTCTAATTAGTTCAGAAATTGTAAAAATAAGTTAGCGCATTACAAATAATGTCAAAATGAGTCGTAATCGTTGTGAAACATTCAATTAAGTCACACTTATGATTTACAGCTTGTACCTGTTTGTAATTAAAATAAAAACTATATCAATGTTATGTAAGAGGTAATTGGTGGATATACTTGGAATCGTGTATGTCTAGATCTATTTATGTATTTTCATTGACTACAGATTCTCTTCACCGCGCCTTCGTCTGGGCCACAGCCACAACTATATGTGCTGCTGATATAACAGGAATCCTTATCGCAGATGGATTCATACAGACTAACAAAACCTGTTTCCCGAATGTTGGGTCGAATATAAATTGGCTTACAGTCGGTATGTGACTTAACGGCTTTTAAAATGTTTAGTGCGTTTATCAAAAATTGAAGTTATAAGTTTTTTATGGCTGAAAACAATTGTAATGAGTGGTGTGGTAATGTTGTTTTAAATGTTTCATATATAAACACAGTCATTATTTTTATGTAGATTCCCACGATCGAACGGTAATTTTTGCGGACGGCAGTGACATTTATACAATGACACTAGACGGGGTTCACACGAAGCAACGTATGACATCAGCAACAGAAACCGTGACTGGTAATATACACTTAAAAAATACACTTACACACAATTTTAATTTAGCACTGCACTGAAGCACGTTTATAAATGCGGTGTATATGTTCTTAAATACAAATAGTTTGTTTCCACTTGATACATGGATTGCTTATTTAATTTCAATATAAACTAATTAATCACCAAAATAACGGGTGCGATTCAGAGTCAGGGTGTATGGTCATGAAAAATATATGTAAACGACCATTCTTCCCCTATCCCTGATTGCAGAAGAACAGTTACTTTCATAAGTATGTGCGCTTAATAAAGGTTATTCATTTAATCCGGTTTAGTTACACTTTATTTAAACATAGTTATGACTGAAGTATGATTGAAAACGACAATAAATCCAACATAGAAACAAGCAAACTTTAATAACAGTTTTTGAATATATTGCATTTGACGTTGGTTTTTATGGTCTCCAGTTATTTATGCAATGTGTGAAATGGTTTGCGTTATGAGACAGACGACCATATTCTCCTACAGAATACTTAGTTTAACCGTTCATTTTACGCATAGTATATATCAACAGAATTCAGTTTGAGATTTGTCAATAAGTTCACAATAAAATGTCACAACAAATCATGCCACCAAAACATTTCGCCTCTGAATGTTCATACTGGGAACTAAAGTGGATTATAACAATAGAATTTGTGCAGCATGTGAGAAGTAACCATCTCGGCTCCAGCATTGCCATTGCGTGCATCTGCTGCTAATTCCTTTTTAAGCGACTTACATTGACTATTCAGGTGTAAATATCCACCCCATGTTTTTTAAGACCTTCACAGATTTGAAGTGTTAACCATTTGAGAACAAATGTTTGTTTCGCAATGAAAAAGCTCACCATTGATTCTTAATACAACAATTTCAGTATCTGTTTCACATACATTGACTTGCATTCCCGTATCTTGACAGAAGCTCGATATTGCGTTGACTTGCAGCCGAACATTGTTTGTCGCGTAAGCATGATTTGCTTTGTCGTCGCAACACATTTTAGAATTACTGTCTGGAATATATTGAGCAATACAAATGCCATTCATACATTGATTATTTTGGTAACTCACAAGATTTGTATAACCCAGTGAAAATATACCGGCGCATTATAAAAAACAATCTGCTACCGATGTTACAAGTTCATTATTGAGTAACCGCGCTATCTCCAACTTTGAGCTGCACGCGTAATTTTGAGTAGATCGACACAATTACTTTAAGTTATGAACCTTAGTTGTTGTCTATAAGAGTTATTTTGCTCATTGTTAAAACATGTTAATATACAGTTAAAACTATCAATCAGGTCTAGCAGTGGATTGTAGAGACAAAAATGTTTACTGGTGCCAAGGACAACCTGGAACAGGGAAAATACATGTTTTCTCACAAACAACAACGAACATACACACGCTCATTTCAAGCGGATTGAACAATCCAAAGGCACTGAACATTCTTCCGTATCTAAGGTAAGTCATGAATACACGCAAGCGTACAACAACGTACACATAGTATCAAGTTGATTCATTGGCAAGGCAATCACAATAAAATAGGCACAACGACTCAACAAACACACAAACTCTACTATCTAGAAATGACATTGGGGGAAGTCAAACAAATTACGTTTTCAAATTTGTGTAAAACATTCATGCTTAAAAAATAAAGTCTTTGAAAATTATTGATGTTGGATACTGTTTTAGTACAATGATATGGATAAATGTGAGATCAGGAGGCTATCAGATTAATAAGGCAAATATGATTGGAACCGATATTCATACGATTGTAAGCTGGATGGACTTGTACGAACCTCGAGACCTGACTGTAGATAAAGCTTCCCAAAGGTAAGTGCATGATATGTGTTTCTGTATCTATTACCTACATGTATGCATGTTTGTGGATGCGTATTCAATGACATTTACTGACGTATACATCATGCATTGCTATTTGTGGTCGTTAATGTCATCTGCCATCAAATTAATTAAATGATGATATACGGTATAGTTGTTAAAATCATGTATTTTTAATTTATCTTTTGTTTCGAAATAAGTCATAATAATAAACAAAATGTGTTGTTATGTTTACAGAGTATATTTTATTGACGGAAACATTTTAAAATCAGTGCAGTTAGATGGGACTAAACTGACAGCGGTAGAAGATTTAGGTGGAGCTTACACAAGTTTGCATCTTAAACTTCATTCATACAAGGTGAGTAGGATTGTTTATAACGCATCTTACATGCGCCCTGATGCTCACAATAACTAAATATAAGTCATATCTATGCATGAAATAAACCTAATCAGGATTAAGAGCAAATTAAATATATTATAACACAGAAGCGTTTTTTTAAGATAAAATTAATAGTTTTTGTTTGCCGAACATGTGCCCAACCACCTGGTCACACATTCTGATAAGGTTTACTTATTCATTCGGCTATAGCCATGTTGTGTGCAAATAATTTGTTTATCGTCGAAATTCGGTCTACAATGAAATATCGTGTTTCTGTCTCGACATTATGCAAGTTTTTATTCCCAGAATCGCCTTCTTGTGTCCCACGCAGGCATGGACCTGGATGTTCTGTCTATGACAGATGATTCAGAACACAAAACTCACACTCTTGATTCTCTTGAAGCAGTTACTGATATTAGTGTTGTTGATATCAACGAACAGCCAGAAGAAAACGGTAATTGATGTCCTCTTGGATTGCTTTACTTGTTTTTGGTTTCGTGTTACGCTTTTATTGTGCAACATATATTGGTAATAAACAATTAAATCTTCTCGAGTATGTGCTCTAATATTAGAATTTTACTTATTGCGTTTACGATACTTTTTACGAATATAGCAGGAGGCAAAGATGTGTGTGTTTGTGTTGTAGCATTTACATCAACCTTATGGTCCACAACAACAACCATTTTAGACAATGAAACCAACGATCACAAATCTTCCTCCTCCCATGCAATGCGCATTGGAGCCGGAGTTGGTGGAACTGTAGCTATTGTCGTTATTGTCGTTGTCATCGTCATCGTATTAAAAAAGTATGCAAACCGTAAACAGTAAGTTTTATTTATGTAAGTTTTTCTTATTTGTATTAATGTGTTGGCTACTTGAACTCAAAAATGCTATTAATTTTTATGAACGAACATATAAAGCGTTAAAATCTCATAAATTTGATCTTAATGCCAATACAAACTAGTTAACCACAAAACCCTTTTTATTTGTCTTTGGGCTAAATAATAGGGTTATGCCAGTGGATATGTGAGTGCAAGTTAAATGTAAATGAGAATGAGAACGCTGATGATCCATATATTCAGCTCAAAGCTTTTTTTTTTAGGATGTTAACAATTATGTTTCATTTCTTAAGAAACTGCTTTACAATTTGAACCTTAAAGTGCACGTCTGTTCACTGAAAAGTTAAATATACACTTGTTAAATCAATTATACAATGTACAGATGCAGAAGAGAAACACAAACTGGTGCAAGATACAAACATAATGCACCCAGTCGCAAATCAGTGAATGAGAAGACAGCTGTAAATTTACCAACGCAAGTCGAAGTCAACGTAAAACCATTCTCGGTTGCGGAAAATCTCGAAGGCGCAGCTGATGACTATGTAGGCACGACATCTTGTTTTTCGAGGATAATGAAATAACATGAATTTTTATTATATATAACACATTGTATTGTGAAACTTTACATTTGCTGGTTTTCAGAAAACCTTGAATATGAGAATTGACAAAACCGATATATACCAAGAAATCGATTATATTGGTGACTGCCCAGCCATTGATGCACCTCCTCTACCTACTGATTTGCGACACATGCCTGAAAACAGTGAACTTTTTGGGGAGTATTTAACACCATTTGAGAGGAGAGGATCAGTTTTTAATTCGTCTGACCAATGCAAGTAGGGTGGAAGTAGTGTCCGTCATTTTTATTGGCCGCGTTGAAACTAGAAAAAGTACAAGTGTTGGATAAACATATATCTTTAGAATCAGTTATTTAAAAGGACGTCATGTAAAATTCAATTCTTTGCAATAAGTCTGACCATGCTCGAAAATGGCAGAAGTCCTAGTCAATTCACTTGCCTCGTTGATAACAATAAAAAAAAACACGTGTCGTATAAACTTGTTAGTTTAACTTCACTTATTGACATTGATGACATGTTTATTCAATTGTTTTTGCAAACATCGCCTCAATCTATATAATGTACCACCGTAGTTTTAGATTTGTTCATATCCAATATGAACATTTATGTTTTTGAACTGTATAAAGGAGCAAAAGTATGTTATATCGAAATAACTCAAATTTAATTATAAACTATATGATAGTTATTTGTAAATTAAAACTACACTTGTGTAAACACGTTTAACTCTATCAAATGCTTTATTAGATACAATGCAAAAGTCAGTTTTGTTTTTCAATCTAGTGTTCTGAGAAATACTAGTAGACAACATTAAGGGGTGTTGCGGCAGTTTATTTAACCGAGGATATATTTATATCAAAACTGATGGTGCTTTTATCACAACCCAATATATTTGTTATTAGTGTCATGAAAAATGACCGAATTGGGTCATAATACAAAGGTCAGTGGTTCGATCCTAGGTTCGGTTAACTTTTATAACTTGTTTTGTCTTTCTTTTATTTTATGCTTGTTTTATACCGGGGATGTTTATATATGTTGTTAACATTTATCGATTTAAAGCATTTAATCACGAACTTCAAAACCAGCCGAAATCTGTGAATAAGTGCCTGTAAGTTATTGATGATTAAGGTCGAGTTTGACACTGTATGGTCTTATGTTTGTGATTAAATATTGTAGTATTGTTGTATTTTTTTGGTAAGCTGTTGTGATCCCAGTTTAGATTTTAAACAATTTCTAATGTATATGCATATTTCTAGCTATCTATGTACCGGTACTTGGGTTTTGCCTAACTGCTGTATTTTGTGAAATTTGAAATAGACGGTAGGGATAGTTAAAAAAGAAAATCTCTGTTAAAAGTGCGGTGACCCCCATTTTTATTTTTTGTTTTATGATGACAACACGTAAATGAACATATTTGAGCAGTTCAAAAAATTATTTTAGACTGGACTTTTTTAATTCAATTTTTGTGGTTAAAAAATAAAAAAAATAACGTTTTTTGGGTGACATAAACATTCTAAAAATTAAATTTCTTAAAATTTAACTTGTGTACTTCATTTTATTGGTAGTTTTTGGTTTAATTAAATTGTATATTATGCATCTGAGCTTATAATATATCTACATGTTGCCAATTTTATAGGTTAATAATTATTTTTACGCAATTAGAGATTTTTCAGTTTAAAACAAAAAGTACATTTTATATAATGGCGAATAAAATGAAAAACATGGCCGGTGACCCTATGTTTTTATTTCATTTTTCAAATAGTATTTGTATGTTTCACTTAAATATACATTTTCAACAAAATCTATTAGATGTAAAAAAATCAGAAAAGCTGCATCAACACCCTTTAGCAGACTTCGATACAACGTGAAAATGAACTTTTAAATACTCGTGTTATTTGTAAATTATGTTTTAGATAAGGAAAACCCGCTGTATATACATGTACCCATTTGTGTACACACAGTATAAGGTTGTTCAACTACTTATGTACATTTTGTTAGCAGTAATACAATACATTCAATGGAGTTATAATCACATTTTAACAATTAAAATTACAAATTAAAAAAACAACATATAATACTACACTTCACTATCATTGTTGTAGTCGCAGGATGATGTGTATAGGCCTCAATATTTGCCATTTCACAAAAACTGTCTATATAGTGCACGAGCAATCGTTTCATTATCTGTAATTTACTATTCACTGTATGACATAAATGAAAGATACCAAATACACATATTTATGTTATGTATGCTGTATATAATGTTAAAACAATGTTATCATATATCACGGTGAGTACTCATTGTATATGTTCAATGTGCTTGTAAAATTCATGTTTTGTGGTGTGTTACTATTGTAGTGTATATATTGTATACACTTATTGATAAGAGTTACTAATATATTTGTATAGTTAACTTTTATAGATATATTTGATTTCGTAGCTATACACAGTTAATATAGCATACATAGACACACGTTTATTATTCAGTTTTTCAATTCAAGTTTTTGTATTTGTAGTAGTATTTGAAGTACGAATATGTTTTGTATAACCACAATAATACCATTTTAATTCAATAACTTCTTATTGTATTTAATTATTTGTTTCTCATCACTGTGCTTTACTTATGTATCATAAACGATCAAAATATACTCTTAAACTGTACGCAATTATAGTTGTATGCCCCTCTTTACAGAAATCGACATATAACAGTCAAACTGAGAGTACGATTGTACTTTAGAAAACTCCAGTCTTAATCACTTGGCACAAATGTAAACCAACATAAGCCATCGTGTTGCGTGTAATACTTCAATCCCTACCTCAAAGGTTAATGTCACTTTTAGAGGTCAGAGGTCAAATCTGGCCATACAACTGCCAGACGTTAAATTCCGGTCCCAGATAAACCTTTGCAATTTATCGATGGATCTTTAAGTATCTTTGTACCAATGTTAACCATAATAGGAAAGAGTGTCGCAAGTAAACCTCGCCTATCCACCTCAAAGTTCAATGTCAAAATAGAGAACCAAGTTCGAAAAGAACATTTATGCCTCAGCAATATCACTTCAATATTTTGTTGGATTTTAAACTTAAGTGGCACAAATGTTAACTATTATGAGACGAAGTTTGACATTTTGACCATTATCTCTACCTCAAATGTCTAGGGAACACTTAGAAGTAAAATGCAAAATTTGAAAACAAAAGTTGAACGTAAGGATATCTGATTCCTTTGGACACATGTGAATATAGACAAAAAATATCTATATATTCACACGTGTAATCCGAAGCCATTATAAACGTGTATTAAATCCCGTAATATTCATGGTTATTGCAAGTATTAGATCACAAACAAAATAAATACAAAATAAGCAAGTATGAGCAATAAATTGTCTCCTGTGTTTTTGTAGTTCATTGGTACATTTTTATAATACTACAGACTGACAGACAGACAGACAGACAGACAGACAGACAGA
>VMBQ01000855.1:217170-229338 GCA_007657795.1 Dreissena rostriformis | reverse complement strand
TTGACAAAGCAGCAAAATTGTTTGTGTTTATTATTGATATTACTTTCAAACAATGATTGAAGGACAAATATTGCGTCGACTGTACTATAACCCGGCTTGAAACCGAACTGTGCGTCAGTTAACATTTCATTAGCAGTTGTCCAATTGTATAAGAGTCTGTTGAGTATACTCGTGAATAACTTAGCAAAACACCTCACATTGGTTATACCTCGATAATTGTCGGGTATTGACGGATCGTTTTTTTTTATAAAGGGGAATAATCAGACCCGTTGACTTGAGAATATGGTTAAATAACAAGTTCAATGCATTACCTATTACATGGACACTTTCTTTAAATTATTCGTACAGAATATTGTCCGAAGAACATGCCTTATTATTTCCTTATCGTTTCGTAGCCATGATAATTTCCTCCATTTTGATGTAACTGTCGAGCTCCGGGTAAGTACTTCCAGAGTTATGGTTACTGACGAAATTGCGAAATTTATAATGTTTTCATTAATTATATTACCTTCGTTTTAACAAGGTTTTTAAAGTCTTCAACGAACTCATTTAATTCAATTGTTTCTCAATTCTGATTTGGGGATCTTTTTAAAAAAATTTTTTCCAAAATTCTTTAGGTGATTTAGATTTCACGCTGTTCATCTTGCGTCCTAAATGTCTATTAAAATCTGTCGTGCATTTACGACAATAATATTTATATGATTTCTTTTTCTAATACTGACTGGCAATTGTTATCGTTATTTGTTTTTGTTATATTTTTATAAAGCATCATTATACTCTTTCGCACTCCGCATTATACCATTTGTGTTTATTTGTGTCATGTGAATCGAAATGATTTGTATCGCAGTTAATAGTGTGCGCGTAATAAGGATTACCTCTAGACGTTAACTACTGGGTAAATATTGATGCTAGTTCCTCTGTAGCTGATAATGCTTGTAAATATAACGTGTATGTTACATTGTATTAACATCCTGAGCGACTTTTACAACCAACTTGTGCTTGTAAATATGTAATATAAGGCAATATATCCGAATTTCTATATGTACTGGTGTTATCTTTTACATTTAAAAGTATTGCAGTTTGTACCAACAAATTCGTAAAAGCGCAATAAGGTTACGCTATACATAAATTGTCGGTAAAACCGGTTTTGTAAAAGAACTAAGACACTTCCGCAAAGCCATTCATCATATTATAACTGTCATGTATTTTATTATTTTACTGAACTTCGTTCTCATTTATAGAATCACATATAACCATCCGTGGACAATTTAAATATGCAGTGACGTAAGAAAATTATGTTTTTGCCCTCGCGATCGACAAATCGAAATAAAAATTTAACGGTGTGTTAATTACCTAAAGTTTTAATTTAGTTTTACATGACATTTCAACGGTATCGCATAACAAAAACCCATTCCAAATTCATTTCACGTTATAATATTAAATTATAAAATAATGAATGCACCATCGTTTTCAATAGGTACATGATACCTGGGAAGTTGTGGAACAACACTTAACGACGCTTACTGATGTATACACAGACGTTTACTCTTGGATGAGGAAAAAAGAGTAGTAATTATATATTTGATATTGGATGAAAATATTTAAAATCGTCAATTGAAAAGTATTACACGACAATAGTTGTGTATTGTTTAAACAGCGAATTATGTCGGAATAGCGGGGTCGGGCTTACTGTGAAGAATCTTATAAATTATTTCAAATTCATATATATGTGTGTGAACATGCATTACATTTAAAATTACGATATGATATACGGTATAAAAGCGGTTATATTACTAACAACTAACCACCGGAATACATAAAAACCTAATGAGGTTCCTAATCAAATGTGTGTAATGACTAACTTAATCAGGAAAATAAATGGTAAAAAAACACATAAAATAACAACAACACATAAACGTTTTTAAAGAACTCGCCAATTGTTGCTATACAGGATCTTTGTATGGCAAACAAAACTCTATAGATCATTACCAAAAAATACAATTCAAACATGTTGAATATAATGTTGTACCAGAGCATAGCTTTAAATCTGATTTTTTAACACATTGATTTAATTTTGTTATAGAACAATATATACACCTTAATAAGAAATTCTTGTTTGAATCGACATGTATATGGTTAACTAAATAGTGATATAACTAGTTTGTGATTATAGGGAAATAACAACAAAATCAAAAGCTAGAACGGTCTTTTATTTAAATATTCACAAACTGTATAAAAGGGATTTTTTTCACAGATTGTAGAATGTTTTGAAGTTTTTTTATTAAATGCTTTATATGGATAAATGTAAGCATCGAAACTTAAGAGCTCCAGTATAAAACAAGAATGAAATAAAAGAAAGAAAGACAAAAGTGAACCGCACCTGGGCTCGAACCACTGACCTTTATATTAAAAGGCTAGCGCCTAAACCACTTGGCAATCTTTGCAGATGTTATTATTTGTATATTGTCACAATATCCCAAAATACAACGAAACCAACAGAACTCTCCAAATTATTCAATCGTTTTGCGTTTGTAACGCTTTACAAATTTATCAATTTCTTAAGGTTATTGTTCTTAAACGAAAATGTATAATCAGTATGAGTCTATGTCATATGTGTGTTTTCGCTCACTGATGAACATTGTTCATTTATTTTTTGAATCTGTGACCAAAAGTTGGAAAATTGTAATTTTGACTAGCTGTGAACATGTTTATATCATAAATATATATTATGTATAACCAATGTCACTTATCATGAATGTTTCGTGGTAAACCTTAGTACTTAATATGATTATTATATAATTGACATTATATCGACATCAACACAACTCCTAGTATACAAATTACAAAACTTGTGTTCATTACACATTGAAAAAATGCGACAACACGATTTGTTCTTCCTTCATTTGACCATTGAAATGTTCGTGACATATAATTGAAAAAAAATATCACTTCGTGCAGATAAGCATCTTCAGAATGAGGCACATTTTATTTAAAAAATCCTCAGTACATTATACAGTCGTTTATGGACTGCAAATTGGAATATGAAACAAAGAAGCATACATTTAAATTAGGATCTACAGAATAATGTACACGGGTACAGACGAACCATCATATCTAAACAGTATAACAGATATGCATGTAAAACTTCGCGTGAACGTGCGTGGAGAATATGGCTCCTCAATAAACATATATTAAAATGCATTCTTAAATAGTAAAAAAATTGTCAATTTTTCACTCCTTGTGTTCCTATTTATTGTGTAATTGGCATTTTTGTATTTTGTGTCGCGAGAGGTGTTTCTTAAACTTCAGCATAGTATTTAGTGTTACAGCATTTATGCAATAACACATTGATATCCATCAGTATTGCCTTTACAAGCTATGAATATGATCATCCACTCAATGGATTTTGCATTTGGGTTTACTTTGTATTTACTTTGAATGCACCTTTTTGTAGTAGGTTTTTCTGGTTTAACTGCTAAAACATTAATCACTACAAAAATTATTATCAGATAATTTGTACTTGAATACATGTTATATATGTCGATGATTTAGGTAGACTTGGTGGAGTATAGCTCAAACTGTAACTACTTGTACTTGACGTTTTAAGAGCCATTCACTTGTAAGTAAGAATGTGCCAACATTTAAGAAATCACTTCAACAAGTCGCCTCATTCTTCCGAACTTCTTATATACAATTAGATGGCATTTAAAACATCAATTAAAAGTAAGTTACAATTTGATCTATACTTCATGAAGTCTGCTCAGATCATCGGCAGATATGACATTTATTCAGGTAAACATAATCTGATAATAATACATGTTACGCAGTTAAACCAGAAAAACTTACTACAAAAAGGTGCATTCAAGATAATTAAAATGTAAACCCCAATGCATTGAGTGGATGATCATATTCATAGCCGAAGCATTGTAAAGAACATCAATATGTTATTACCTTATGTAATTAATTGAATTATAAAACGCTATGCTGTTATTTTGGAAACACCTCTCGGGACAAGAAATACATTAATGCCCAATTACAAGGTTCACCTAACTCTTCATTTCAAAATAATTCCAGCCGAGTAAAACAAGTTTGCCATTCAAATGGAGGAATTAATCTGAAAAGGGGGGAAATTACAACCATTATTTAAGAAATTTGAATTAAGCAGAGTCACTATAAAATTAGCTACATGTGCCCGTTTCATGCTGTAAATTTATCATCTTTATTTACTTCCAATTACGGAACAATATGGATCTGACTTGTGTTGATGTAGGTGCATGTGTATACGCCTGGCACCTTTCGTATGCGTATCGTTAGGTCGTAATTACAAGTGTCAGCTATGTAACAATTCTGCTGGAAAAAAAACAGCCATATTTTAATAATACATGTAGTAAAAAAGACCTTTTATTATATTTTCATATCACGTGGCAGCTTTGTAACACTTGTTATGTGGAAAAACATTATTTGATAATAAATATAGTAATACAGATCTTATGTCTTCATTAGTAAACTAAATAAGAGCATTGAGGTTTCCACCTTCTCAGTATACAGGTAATGTACTTAAACTTTCCTGTGCAATCTCTTGTTAGTGCGTCCTTCCATTTTAAAATCATATCAGCTCTAAGACTACTTAATTATATGAACAAAAAAATGTATGCACTTTCATGTGTTATTCGTTGTACAATGCAGTCATCGGCGTATGTTCCTTTATCAACACATGTTGACCTCACGAATCTCTTATCCTTCGTTATTCTGTATCAAGCAGTTTTATGCAATGGAACCTTTACATACCGACTTAATATATGCATTATATGTAAACTACATGCAGTTTTCAAAGAATTTAATAAAGATACATTTTACTACAATGCATCTCGGCTGCAGAGTTTGTCTCAAAATGTTCTTTGAGCAAATTTTATGTTCAAAATAGGAAGTCTCATTTTGTGTAATTACTGAAATTAAATTATAAACAGTAACACAAATTTGTAGCAATTAGCTTATTTGGCGACTGACAGAGATACAATTACATTTAAAAAAAAACTCCTCAAACGTGCATACTACAATTAGTTAATTCATATGCAATGTGCGGCTAGGTATACGTCTTTGCAACTGGTATTTAGAGCCTAGCTTCTCCATTTCTACTACTTACCTGGCAAAAGCAGCTCTAGTGAGTTCCAGGGCTTTAAGTCCTACTAACAAGCGCATTTCAAAGCAAAAAACCGAACATCTTTGAATTGTAAGCAAATCGAACAATTGGTTTCATCCAATTTTCTTTTTTGTTCTTCAATTTCTTTGTATCTGTTTCCATTTGTTATATTTGTACATTAACCTGTATTTTTTTTTGAAGTTTCATCGTTTGTTTGCGTGATTTATTCAGGGTATTCTGGTTCAGTGAAATTATAAATTTTCTGTGGGTGTTTTTAGATGCTTTTCAGAATTTCATCATCCCCCATTTAAAATGAAAAGTGATTTCTAGATGTTAGTTTCTTATTCACAGACACAACTATCGACATGATATATCAAAGAGCATTATAATAACATTAAATGACTACATTTACTTGGGATTTCTGTTGTTTATATAACAAAAACAACACAACAATTGTTTACCTAGATAAAAAAAGTTCTTTATTTTGACCAAAAGGTGTACACATAAGTCCAATAAGTATTATTTACACATACATTCATATACTTCCAGCTTTGGTGGGGACTCATAGGCCTGAATATGTTAAGTGTGTTTGAAACATAGCATTTAAACTTGTATTAATGAGCTATAAAATGTAGTAACACATTCCAGACAAGACTGTAGAATTATTTTTTTACATACGTGTCTTTGTCAAATTTAGTTTTATTGATTACAGTTATTATACATGTTTAACGATTTGTTATTGACACATAGCGAACATATCATATACCTAATACAATATTGCGATTGGTTATACTTCATACAGTGCATCCAGTCAATATTAAAAAATCCCTTTTTGCGGTTCTGACTACCATCATCAGCGTATTTTCCTTTTGTACTTTCGTGTGCCTTCATCTCAGGGATTCTAGTTGTTTCGTGTCAACTATTTTCGAAACTCCGCACATTTATCTAATAGGATTTAGCACAACAAGCGAGACAACTGTGTATAGCTTCATCTCTGTATAAAAATGTTGGTGGGAATTAATCAAAGAAATGACACAGTGTATGTTCAAACCATGTGAAAACCTGAAATCCATTAACCTCATGATCTGCAATCATATCTGATACAAACTTTACAAAAATAGCCAAATGCTGTGCGGACAACAACTTCACGCTCGCTGCGCCCTGGACCCTAACACAGTTTACACCTATCGAGCGGCGATCATTTCCCCGGTGCTCAACATGACAGGCTCTTGCACAACTTGAACTTCTTTCGCAATTTATCAAACGCACGTGTGTGCGATTTTGCAAGCTTATACTCGTCATCATTCTTGACGTTAATGTAGGACGGCGTTACTGCGGGCTGTTGATTTTCTGTGATGATCAGAAAGTATTTCCCGAAAGGTTTGGATGGGTTCTGTCTCTGGCGATCCGTTTCAATGTACAAATTTACCTTTTTGTACCGCCTATGTAGAGTTTGAGACTTAAAGTTTCTTCGCCTTAAGTGTGGCGAGATAATGGTGCTGGCTGATTGAGTTGAGTCAGTTGTTGAAGACGGCAATGTTGCCGTTGGTATCGTAGTTATTTTGTGTTCAACTACACTTGTCAACAAAAATGAAAACAGTGCATAACGTTATATAATTCAAAATGTGTTGCTATTTCTTGTTGGTGTGTAAAAACTTTAGACCATTGCACAACCAAGAAAATCATACGCGTGTTCGGAAAACCCACCATTCACACATGTCTCCTTTTTGTTGTCGTAATATGCAAACTTTCCGTTCGTCTCATCTCGGCATAGGAGCCAGGCAGCGCTGCAGCCGCCTGAAACCATGGACACGAAACATACAGGAAAGCTTGTATTAAGACGTATATAATGCACTGCAATAGTTTACAGCTTTCAAACTTTCATTTAGGCTAAGAATATGTGGTGTATTTCAAAAAGATTCCATAATGGAGCAAATATTAAATCGCTTCTACATGCAATGTCTTCGAAACCATCTTCTTCGGCGTTTATAAGCTTTGTACAAAGCATTGCCAGAGTAACATTATCCTCCAACACACATGTCGCCTTGTTTGATTTTGAATCGTTCATGGCGATGTGCCCCGCACGCTTCTCCTTCTGAACACAAGTGTATGAAAAAAAACTGCACAAACAATAAATCTTAATCGATATTGCTATGTTAATCGATTAATAGAATTTAACATTTAGAACGCTAATATTTTCCGCTTATTAATTAAACTTATTTATAATCCTTTCGACCTTTGGACTTATTTTGCCCCTTTAAATATTGCATTTATTGTGTAACAATCTGTATTGTTTATACATTTAACCGATTATCTAATGCTTACGCCTACTTATAGCTGGTATGATTACTGATGTATAACAATGAAAACGTATAAAAATTAAAACGCGCATCTCTGTGAAAAGGGGGTTTAATGCATGTGCGTAAAGTATCGTCCCAGATTAGCCTGTGCAGTTCGCACAGACTAATCAGGGACGACACTTTCCGCTTTTATAATATTTTTCGTTTAACGAAAGTCNGGGGGTGGGGGGGTAAAAAAACAACACTAAAATAAAAATAAATTTGACACTCATTATAAACATTGTATGTTTTTTTCATATAAATAAATACCATTTTTCATATCGGGTTTCTCACTTTAATCATATTATCGGGAACCCAGTGTTGGGTCGTAACTTACATGTATCATATATCACACGTGTAGAGCATAACAACCTGGTCATGGATATTTGTCGATGAAATGGCATTGATAGAGCAGATAGTTTATTTGCGACTTAAGCATAAACAGCTCATCGTGAAAAAACAAAAAAGCAGTCATATATACACATGCGTCAACATAACAATTTTTTTTATGCATTTTAAAAATATATGATTTGTGTGAGAATGTTATGGGTAAGATAAGGATCTTAATTTTTAACAAAGTTAAGTGAATGTTTAAAATCCGTTATTGATTGAGAAAACAATTATGCAGTTATATTATATATTATATTATATACAAAATTTCAATTCTGGAAAACAAAGATATTCTCTCATTAATCTATTAATTTTCGGTTCTAATTATAAATGCTTTAATACAGAAATTAGCTAGACGTATCAATATTGATAGACAGAAAGGACATTGGATGCACGTAAGTGCACCCTGAAGCCATAAAGTGTTATATGTTGATAAACAGCTGCATGGGTGTGCTCGTGGTTCCTCTGGAGTAACCGAGTATGACTCAAATCTAGGTATTTCAAAGTGTAACTTTACGCAACGAAAATACAGAAGCTAATAGCATTGTGCGACACACATAACGTGTAAGAAGTGGCTTTGTCTTTAAACATATTTTATTCAGTCCAGTCCGGTGTTAAGATGATAATTGTTATTCATATTTACAAATGTTTTTCTTGAAAACTTAATAAATTGAAACTTGGATCAATTCCAACATCACATTACTCGATCCTCATAACTCAATAAAAAATATATTGAATATATTGGAGCTGTGTTAGAATTAGCTATGAACATGACCTCTTTCTAGGAAAACATTATATTTTTTAACTTTTTCCCGTGTAGCTAGACAAGAATTATTGCTAGACTCACAAATTATGCATTGGCTTTTAAAATTGCGCACCTATTGCATTTTGTTTCGACAGATGTGGAGTAAATAGATTTTTTCACAAAATATCATTTTTTGAATTATGTCGCGTGTAACTCTTAAACTATGATTGCTTGGTTTAAAAAACTTTATAAACATATTAATCACTATATGAGCTTGTGCACCTAGGTATTATGTACTTTTCCTCACATAAATTGAGTTATGGACCTTTTAAGAAGACAATTACTTTTTGGACTTGTATCGAATATAACTCGGTAAGTATTGGGGGAGGGAGTGTATTGGCACTACTGGATCGTTTTTGCGTCTATTAAACACTTGCTACATATTTTAATATCTAAAGAATAAATGGGAAATAGTAACATTTAAAATTATTATGTTATGAATATAAATTGATAACATAACACTACCCGTTGCTTTAACTGTTAAACTATAGAACGAAATTGAGATATCGGGAATGTTGCGCTTGATTTTGGAATTGACGACACATGTATATTGGCAGTATCCAGGGAATAACTTATGTAGTTTTAAAGAAAGAAAAAAAAACAACTACACATTTTAACTATAAACTGTAACACGAATTTGCAGATTTCGAGATAATTTGAGAATCTGGTTACACGCCCATGAAATACCGAAAAATATGAAATGAAATGAATAAAGAAACATATTAATTATATATAAGATGACGTTTTCAAAGATTAACTTGTTGTTTTTCGTTCTGAAGTTAAACAACCACTTGGTGTATCCATACTTCTAAAACCCCTAAACTTGACAGCGGTAGATGCAACGAACTAACCCAGCTTTTAAGACGGTGTCAATTCAAAATCATGTTGCATCATAATATATGTAAGTTTAATATACTTATTTTCTTTGCTTTCTATTATTTTTAACCAGTATTTAATTATTCTTAAATTTCTACTGAATGTCGCCCTAACTCACAGTTAACAAAATCATTTGGGGTTGCCCTTTTAACACCTAAAATATTTTTACAAAATTGAGTATGAAGACGTTCAATAATTTGTGCATTATGAAAGCACTTTCCAACCGTAGTTTAAAATTGGTTGAATGAGTATATCAAACAATTCTAATTGATGACTTACAGTAATCTTTGTAAAGGTATATAAGTATTTTTTTACATTTTAAAAATGGCTTTCCGTGCTTGCCCTGCTTATGTTATCTGGGTCTGGTTCAAAGATCCACCACTTGTAAACACTACTCCAAGATAAGACATATTAAAACAATTTCAATATTTTAATAATTATATGTATATTGTATGTTCCTTGAAAGTGGTCCCGCTTTTCGAAACACAATTACCTTCGTTTAATTTACATTAACTTTTAATTGCCATTTTGGACAGTAGTTGGTAAACAGTTTACCCATTGAGCTTAATAGAGTAATGCCCCGATAATTATTGCAATTACCTTACTTCCGTGCATGTATCACACATCGATAATAAGGTGGTGAGGTTGATATTAAGATGCTCACACAGTAAGACTAGATGCCTGAGTGGCTAAGGCGATGGAATGCTTATTGATCCTCGTTCGTAAATTTTGTCAATGTGTGAACATTCAAATGATAGACCGTTCTAGCTTTTGTTTTTGTTGTTACTCCCGTATAATCACAAACTGATATAATGTGAGTATATAATTGTTTTCTCAATAATTAGTTTACCATATCAATTGTAATGTAGATTCAAAAACTAATTTCTTATATAGGTGTTTATGATTGTTCTGAAACACAATTAAATCAATGTATTAACAAAGCAGATAAAAAGCTATACTTTGGTACAACATTGTATTAAACTTTACAATGAATTGTAGTTACGGTATTGTTCTATAATATTTATAATTTATTTTGTCATACAACGATCCTTCATAACAACAATTTGCGATATATTTTAAGACGTTTACGTATTGTTGGTTTCCTAATGAAGTTATGAACAACAATTAATTGGGATCCCATTTTGGTGTTTATATAACCCAGTGGTTTGTCGTTTATGTGTTGTTGTTCTTATGTTGTTGTTTGCCATCTATTTCCCTGATTAAGTAAGTCATTACACACAATTGATTGGGATCGCATTTTAGTGTTAATATAATCAGGTGGTTAGTTGTTTATAATAGAACCGCTTTGATAGCGTATATCATATATTAACTCAAAGTTTGATAACGAGCTTCATTTAGGGCTTAGAGGCCACCTACTTCATTGGACTCTCTGGATCTAAGACCATGGTATGTACATTTGATTTTTTTTTTTATAAATGGTTTGAAATTCTGAAATATGTTGTTACATGTAACATTTTTTTTTATTAAAGAAAGGATATTAAATAGTATTTTAAAAAAGTATTCTAGAAATTTTAGTTGTAATTTACAGTAAGGCGTTTAATGGTATAACGCAAAAATTTTAAGGTGGACGAGATTTGGCCCAAAATACGTAAAACTCTTTCAACAAAGTCACGTTCATAATTGTATTATGGAAAACAAAGCATGATTGCTGCTCCTAAAATAGTGTTGCAAAACGGCTGCCTGTCGGCGATCATTATAATCGTTTTTTCTCCTCGACGTTTTCAATTGTCATCGGACCTTAACATATTGCGTATTATTAAATATTTAGTGTAACCCCGATTCGTAGAAAAGCATCTTTTTATGACATTTAAAAAGGAGAAGGCAGTTGGTCGAATTTCACCATCACACATCGATCATCTATGAACACATATTGGCGAACACGAACAGAGCCGATACACAACTTCTTTCCCCCGTTCTATACGTTTTATTTTCCTCGTCAATAGGTAATGTTGTGGTCGAGGGCACCCCCTCCACACCGTAATCATTAATATATAATTATATGTTCTTGTTAACTTCTTGTTATTGTCATTTGTCGTGTTAATTAAGATATGGTAATTGTATGTGTGTGTATCTGTGTGTGTATGTATGTGTGTGTATGCGTGCCTGCGTACAAGTGTGTGCATATGGGAAAATGTAATCAACAAGAAATTAATATTCTTAAATACTTTCTGTAAATAAATAATTGTTCCTTGAACCATTTCAATTTTGAAAGAGAAATTAATAATATAAGAAAAGTCATGTAATAAACTTGCTTTTTATGACACTTCTATTACACTGTTACAGTACTCTTATGTCCGTCAAAATCTTACTAATGTATTTATTTATTGTGTTATTTCAGTTAGTATTATACCCATTGTGAGTAGTATATATATATATATTCTAATCAACATATATATACATGTTCGCATGATAATTCAAATATGCATTATACATACCATAGTTGTTTGAAGGCCTCATTGAAAATAAGATTGCCATTGTTAAACTGTTTGCATGACTTTGTATCAATGTGTTGTCTTAATGAGTTACCTTCGGAAAATAAAGAGATTATTATTATTATTATTATTATTATAATTATTATTATTATTATTATAGCTAAT
>VMBQ01000855.1:168851-216602 GCA_007657795.1 Dreissena rostriformis | reverse complement strand
GGGGGGGGGGGGGCGGGGTCGACAAAAATAAAATAAAAACAAAGTTTGACACACTTATAAACATTGTACATAATTGTATTTTTTTATATAAATAAATACCATTTTTCATATCGGGTTTTCTGACTTTAATCACATTATCAAAAACCAGTGTTGCGCCGTAAGTTACATGAATCATATATCTCGAGTGTAAATCATAACAAGCTAGTCACGGGTTTTTGTCGACGATGTGTCATTGATAAACAGTACAGACTTAGGTTGGACGTAAGTGCACCCGGAAGCAATAACGTGTTATATGTTGATAAGCAGTTGCATGCATGTGCTCATGTTTCCTCTGGAGTAACCGAGTTTGACTCAAATCTGGGTATTTTAAAGTGTAAATGTACGCAACGAAATAACAGAAATTAATTGCAGTGTGCGACACAAATATTTGATTAAACGTGTAAGAAGTGGCGAACAAAATCTTTAAATTGACATTTACAATATTCATTCTTCATATTGTTTGTTTAGAATTTTCGCCGTATTCATCAGTCATTTAACAGCGGTCAGTTTGCCTGAGTTATAAGCTGGTTTACCAGTACACATATGTACTTACTGCCTTACTTATAGCAGAGGTAGAGGGGACATTTACCATCTGATAAATTACATGGCACATAGCCACACGAGATATATGTTGTCGATAGGAAACGGACCAGCGGTTTTCGGATTTGTAGCCCAGCACTTTACCAACTGATGTACCAGGCTGTCCGACTGAATATACATTCTGGCGCATTGCTTTGCGTGACATAGATACTCAAACAATTTTAATTAAAATCGGGACCTGGTAGTTGGAAAGGATAGATCAGTTGGTAAAGCACTGGGCTACAAATCCCAAGATCACGGATACAACGTGTGGGTTTTTGGTCATGAACATGTTTCTACGGCTATTCATCCCTGGATTTTCAAGTAGGGTATTTGACAGTTTATGGGGTCATTTTATAATTCTGCGAAAAAACAATATAAGCAAACTTGCAGTAATTTACTGAATATGTTTTACTTTTAACTCAAACTAAAAACGCCAAAGACATAGAATCAACGCGAATGCATCTCGAAGCCCGCATAAGGAACGAAGAACGGATGTACTAGAGTCGTCGTGAAAACGGAAAATTGTTTAGTATATCGACTGTCTTGCCATGTTTTTGAGTCTGATCAATAGGATTGCACTTTTGACGAGCCCGCTTGCGGAAAGTCGTATAATGCAGTCACAATGGTTCACAATGGTTGAGTACATGTGGGTGCGTTAGTTCGTCCGAGTTTTCCCGGAATGTAACTTCGTTATTCATCATGCAATTTAAAATACCTTACCACAAATGCCATGAGGAGATTGCGTGTCGCACGTGACATCCGTCTTTCTACCTTATTGGTCAATGTTACACATATAGGTCCATGGTTAAACTTAGGCATAGTAAGCTTGTCTGGACTGAATTTGAGGGTGTTCTCTTTGCCATTCCGCCATAGTTTCTTCGTCCTGATAGGTCAGGTGCTCCTAGCCAGCTTTCCCTTTTGTGACCGTGACTGGGGTTCCTATTCGTCTGGTACTGGTAGTTGTCCTGACTGATCTCAAATGACGTCTTCATACATGGTAGAGGTTAATAAAACAAAAATTGAAAAAAATCAGCGTTTCTATGCATGCAGCGCGTACGCTGTAGTGTAGTCACAGTTCGGACGTCACCAATGATCGCCGCTTGAACGGATCGCAGCATTAACACAAAAGACATGCTCAGAACGTGGAAGGAATGCCGAATACACGTGAAAAAATAACAAAGCAAGACCCGTTGTTGTGTTTGACGGGATTTACAAATGGTTTTCTTGACAACTTAATAAATCGAAACTTGGATCGATTCCAACATCACATTACACAATCCTTAAAACTCAATTTACAAAAATACCGGATATCGTGGTGCTGTTTTCGTATAAGCCATGAACATGACCTTTTTCTAGATCAAAATGATATTTTTTAACTTCTTTTCCGTGTAGCTAAAAGAATTGTTGCTAGACTTACATATATAAATAAGCTTTTGAACTGTCGCACCTGTTGCATTTTGTTTCGACAGATGTGGAGTTAAGACATTTTTTCACAAAATATCATTTTTTGACTTATGTCGCGTGTAACTCTTAAACTATCACTGCTTGATTTAACAAACTTTATTAACATATTAATCACTATATGAGCGTGTGTACCTGGATATTTTTCCCCACGTCAGTTTAGTTATGGCCCTTTCTAGCAAACAATTACTTATTGGACGTGTATCACATATAACTCGGCAAGTAATGCTGATAGAGGGTTGACACCTTATGTTCTTATTACACAGCATTTACACTCGTGCGATATAAACTTATATATGCATTTATTGTAATTTTCGTGGATTATTGGAAAGCCACTACAAAACAGAGTGTGTGTGTGATCCCATTCAGGTGTTTACCCGAAATACTTGTGCGTGCTAAAACTCGGTGGTCAGAAGCTTATAATAAGAACGGCTTGTATACAGTGTATGTTATTTTAAATGTTAAAGCCCCTTTAACACTCAAACTCAACGAATATTTTGTTAAATATTTCGTCAAATAAAGTTAACCCATAAAATATAGGTGTGCCTTAAAGAAATAGCCAAATTTTCAACGCTAGATGTGGTCTGGTAACACAGATTTAACAAGATACAAAATGCTCTTTTTTATTTTTGTTGTCCAATACATTCCATTTTAATTTCACCCAACGATATCTATGTATACGACACACGAACACTAACATGAGCAAGTTGCTCAACTACGGTTTTCTCAACTACAGGATTGTTATAACTATGTGTTCATTGAATGTGCTATATATCATGTTGTTATCATGTAATGTTATGTATAAGTCGGCTTTAAAAGCTCTTCAGAGATTGTGTTTATCATGTTTAAAACCCCCGACTCTATAAATAAATATTACTTGACTTGACTACTTGACTTGCTTAGTGATTAGTCATGTGTGTAAGTCAGAGTTTATTTACAGGTCATCGCTGATTCTTCACGAATACCTTATGTGCTGACCTGCGAGTGATTAGTCATTCTATCTAAACTCTATTAAGTATTTAGCCCACTATTGACGTGGAAAATTAAGGTTTAGTTTTATATCCAAACGTTTTAAAACTATGAACGTTTTTCTCTTGAAAGTGAAATAAACTTGTGAAATCAACTCCAACATCAATTGCCAAATTACCTATATTTCTTTTATTCATTATGACATAGTAATGCTCATTTTCTGTTATATCTTTTAAGATTTTTTTTATTGGATTGCATCTTTCAGTATTATACTTAAGGTTACATATTTAACATACACTTTTCGAACTGGTCAATAATTCATCGATATTAAATGTCTCATTGTGGATTAATCGGTCTTTAAAACATGTTGGAAACAAAAAGTGTTGTCAAAATTTCACCCTATTTCCGTGCATTTATCACACATACTTAATAAGTTGGTGAGGTTGATAATAAGATGTTCTACACAGTAAGAATATGTGCTCGAGTGGTTAAGGCGATGGAATGCTTATTCATCCTCGTCAGTAAATCTTATCGATCTCCTTAAAGGGACGTGTTCAAAACGACAATTTTCCAACTTTTTGTTCCAGATTTAAAAAATAAATGAATAATGTACATCAGTGAGCAAAATAACACTTATTACATAGATTCATACTGAAAATACATTTTCGTTTAAGAATAATAATCGTTATAAATTGATCAAATTGCATAGCGTTACACACGTGAAATGATGGAATAATTTTGAGTTATGTTGTTTTCGTTATATTTTGTGATATTGTGATAATATACAAATATTAGCATCTGCAACGATGGCCGAGTGGGTTAGGCACTAGCCTTGTAATATAAAGGTCAGTCGTTCGAGCCCAGGTGCGGTTCACTAATTTTATCTTCTTTCTTTAATTTCAATCTTGTTTTATACTGAAGCTCTTTAGCTCCGATGCTTACACTTATTAATGTAAAGCATTTAATCCAACACTACAACACATGCCAAAATCTGTCAACACGTGTATGTGTTGTTGTTTTCCTTATTAAGTTAGTCATTACAAAACATTAATTGGGATCCAATTTTTGTATCTGTATAACCCGGTGGTAAGTTGTTTATGTGTTGTTGTTTTCTATGTTTTTTTTGCCATTTATTTACCTGATTCGGTAAGTCATTACAAGCAATTGATTGGGATCCCATTTTTTGTTTATATAACCCGGTGGTTAGTTGTTTATAATAGAACCTCTTCGATACCGTATATCATATATTTATTTTAATTGTAATAAATTTCTCAATATATATACGTTGACATATAATATATTAATGCACTTAAGCACCTACGTCACAATTTCATTAGAACGCTTTTTTTTGTAAAACTTTGTTGATACAAGTACAATACTTTTAAAAGTAAACGATAACACCAGTCCATAGAGCAATCCGGATAACCCGTCTTATATTACACATTTACACGAAAACGTAGGTTTTAAAAGTATCTTAAGTATAAATACAACGTTACTTACACGTGCTTCTTACCCGCATTATCATTACACATTAGTGTAGTTTAGCGGACAAACATTCTACCTACCTCTCATAGAAGAAGCGGAACCAGACCATCATTTGTTTTGTGCATCTTGACATCTTACATAACGCGGAGAAACCCGGCTGTTCGTGTTAATAAAATAATGTCGCTTACCGATCATTGCAAATACCAAATCAATCGTGTTCAATTATCAAAGTTATACATTTAAATGAAATATAACCCCGAAAATTAACAAGTATCCTCTTTGTCCTCACCGTATGCAAAACTGCTAGATAATGTTTCATTTAGAAAATATGGGAATTCTTAAACCCTTGAAATATTATGAAGTAAATATATTTTGGTAACATTAACTAGTCATTTAAACGCAATAAAGTAATGTTGAATCTACATAAACATTATCATGAGATTTATTCGTGTTACATTAATTTAATGAAGAAAGATGTGGTCATCTTCTTTGAATGGTCATTGTAAAGCATTGTAATAATTGCCTATTAAATGCCGAACCATGCATACAACACAAAATAAAAGGCGTCCACACATATAGAGGAACTCCCCCCTCCCGACCTGATTGAATACTGACGAAACGCAATTCTGCAACATTCTTTTCCATTTGTATATGAGCCTCGCTCTGTGAAAATGGGTTTTATGTGTGTGCGCACAACCTTATCAGAGTGGACACTTTCCGCTTTTATGGTAGTTTTCGTTTAAAGAAAATTTCTTCTAAGCTCAAATCCAGTTTAGGCGGAAAGTGTCGACCCTGATCCTGGACGACACTTTACGCACATGCACTAAGCCCCCTTTTCACATAGCTAGGCTCATACATATAAATATGGTGTACATTGTTGCTGATGGATAAGTGTGCGACCCTTTGCAACCGCTCCAGTTAATGCGAAAGTACAAAGATCATTAACTTCTTAAAAGGGTTTTCCTTAATAGCACTTGACAAATTGTCAAAACAATACTCATCAAATAGTTGGATGTATGATAAGGAGAGTCACTTACATTGAACTGTTGGGATCTGGGATAGGACAATGGTAGGAACATTTGCTTGATTTTATTTATTCATAAATGGTTAAGAATTCTTTAGTATGTTGTTAAATATTTTATTTACGAAAGGATATTGAAGGACATTTATTTAATAAACATTTTTAGTATTTCTAGTTTTAATTTACAAATGGCGTATGATGATATAACTTGGAAATTTTAGTTTAGTTAGATTTGTGAACTTAACAAAATCATTTTACGTTCATACTTTTATTATTGGAAACAAATCATGGCTGCCGTATCTCAATTAGTATTGCAACATTTAGCCAGTCGTCGATCCATATTAAAGCATATTTGTTTCACGCCGTTTTCAGTTGTCATTGGACCGTTACATATTCCGTATTATTACATTTTCCGATTCTTAGAACGCATCGTCTCTTGTTATTAAATAATAGGATGAAAAATCGACGGTTTCCCTAGCAGTTGTCCGAATAACACCATCAAATTGTATACTCACCATTCGCATAATATCGTGTCCAGTGTGTGCTTTTCATGTTATTTAGATTATGTCTAGAGATATTGACATTCCGTGTTAACATAATGACAGAGTAAAACAGACAATATAAACCCTCATAAAAGACAAGAATTTTACATTGTTTATAGTATTCTTGATAACAGTTCACAAATAAATATTACTGTAAATAAAATAAAACCACGAACAAATGCTAGTTTAAAACTAACGCGCATTCATTATACACAGTGATTTATAAATCAAAATTCACGAAATGTATATGGACTTTGTATTAAATCTGTGAAAAGGCATGTGAAATTTGATTAGATTTTTTATATTATTTTGAGTAAACAATAACAATTAAAACAATAAACAATAACAATAAAAAGATGCACATTTAAGGCACACGAATGGACAGCTTAAAACAAATATGGTACTACATGTTCATTACTGGACATACATAAACGGCACCAACAATTTCACATTGGCCTACTAAATAATCAGGCAAGTCTATGCAACAATCTACTACAAAAATAGACATAAACTGATCGGTAATGTTTTCGCCTTGGAATAACGTGGGTAGAGGGAGGGGACGGGGGGGGGGGGCGTTAAAAGNGGGGGGGGGGGGGGGGGCGTTAAAAGGTTACAGCGGTGGAAAGTGATACCGACACTCTTAATTAATCAATAATATATAACATACATTTGTAAATAAATTTAAATCCCATTGCTTTTGTGATTCAAATTTAAAAAGATATAAATATATAATAAGATTTAATAGCAATTCAACTACTCAATGATGAGTATTCAACATAGAAACGTAATTAGAATAGAAAGACAAATCAAGTATATTCAAAATATTAAGTAGGTAACTTGTTGCTAACACGGCATTATATACTAGTATAGGAACAATCAAACGATCGAAACACTATCGTAAGAGCAATTTTTGTTTTTAACATCGGCTAGATTTTGTGTTTACATTTAGTGCCGACTGAATATACCATATATAAAGCAATTCACAAAATGTAAATGTGATTAAGCTGCAATTTAATCATTCAATGACGCTTAAGTCACGGGATTAAATGAATAGCAACTTTTTGACATGTGAAGTCAGTGCGTCATGCATGCATTTCAATACGTTTGATAGTTTCAATAGTTTCATTTAATTGCAAATTTAATTACTCCATTTATTCATATTCACAAGAACAATAGAATTATAATTTTTTGGGATGAGACGTTAATAACAACTATTTGTCTGCGCGTCATGTCATGTCTGCCAGCGAGAAACTTTAAAGGTAGTGACAACCGAAAGAACTAGAAGCTTCTGAGTGTAGCTCTTGCAATTTATTCAATTTCCGCCTCGAATTGCTTAAACCTTAAAAGGGACTTGTTCACATATTTTGGCATGTTTTGAAGTTTGTCATTATATGCCTTGAATTGATTAATGTAAACATCGGAACTAAATCGCTCCTGTACAAAACAAGAACACAATTTAAAAAAGGAAAAGAAAAAAAGTAATCCCCACCGGGGCTCGAACCACTGACCATTGGTGCAATCTTTGTACTGTAACAAAATATAACGATAACAACAGAACTCTCCAAATTATACAACCGTTTCGAGTTTGTAACGCTTTTTAATTTTCCGGTTTTTAAATCGTCAACAATGGATATTTTAGATCATGGTAAATGTTCAGTAGTACTGTTTCCTCGCAAATATCATAGCTACAACGAAAAGTTGAGAATCTGAAATAATGTTGTTTTCAATTGTGTCAATTCCCCAAAACGTGAACAGGTCCCTTTAAAACAGATAGATGGCGAAACGGAATTTGTATTGCCTATATATTGCTTCAAGCACTGACCTTATTAATGTTAAAAAAAGTGCTGTCATCTGTTGTAATACTTCTTCAGTTTTCTGTTTTGACATTTGCTAATCGAAAGAACGTTATATTTGGAAAATATGTGTCCTCGAAAACCATCACAAACATCAACATGATACTGTATACGTAAATATATTCCTTTGAAGTGTTGAGCAATGTACAAGCACAATAACCCTTGCTACCATAATATCATGGTGATTTCTCTACGTTAATGTTTTTCACTCTGAAACTTACAGAACGATGGGCACCTTTTCCTTTACATGTAACTTATAAATCATAACTATCAGAGCCTACTAGCAACATAGAATGCTGGGGAGGGGAGATTTCAAGCTGGT
Source organism: Dreissena rostriformis (assembly GCA_007657795.1). NCBI lineage: Eukaryota > Metazoa > Mollusca > Bivalvia > Myida > Dreissenidae > Dreissena > Dreissena rostriformis. The sequence goes on along the minus strand of VMBQ01000855.1, from coordinate 208,328 downwards.
TGTTATGTGTTTCATTGTGATATATATTTCGTCGTTTTATACAAGTATTTCACCCATTGCACGGCGGTCAGTTAACTGAAAATGCACTTTTTGAACCATATTAAGGGGCAAAATAGTCGTAAACATAGGTTCAAGACTATTCCCCACATAAGTTATGTGGTCGGTTCCGGCATCAAATCACGCGATCATCGGATTGTTGGTCAAGCGATGCTCCAACGGAGCTAACCGACCCGTATCTTGGTAGCGTTCACGATGTTTTTCGGTGTAAGGTAAACCTGCTTAAACCTTTACACTCAGATACGCACTTTGACGAATTTGTAGTCCCTTGGCAAGTCAAATTAAATTTAAGACCTTTCTTTCTAGATGCAAGTTTTTTAATGCTTTATTTCCAACCCTAAGATACTGATTGGCAGCAAACATCATACAACCTGAACAGACGAGTTACTCGCAAGCTGTAATGGTTTAATGCTGGTTGTATATAGCCATTTTACCTTGCTTCTGAGTGGGAAAGGAATAACAAAACACTGGACTTCAACATACCCGCAACTGACTCCAAATTTTAGTTCCACATAAAACGTACAGAGTTATACGGATTATAAACGCGACATGACATTCGAATAAGTAAGATGAATCGAAAAACCTCACGAACAAATAAGTTAATAGGACTCGTTATTCAAATCTATCGAGCAAAACTTATTAAGTATGACTACCATTAACGTGTTACGATCAATTTTATTGGATCAATATCACGATACAATTCAATCAGATATTCTATTGCCTAACAGTCCCAATACATTTAACGTATATCACTTTTTGGCAACATAATCTCATAGAGTATAAAACTGTTTATAATTTAAAAACAAATCGAACAAACCCGGTAGATATATTCGTTAAAAGTAGTAACCTCTACTCTGAACCTCGGTACGTTATCGTAAGGCAGTTCCATGCCACCGTACACTGGGTAGTTATGTTTGGATATATGTTTTTGATAAACTAAAACATTCAATTGTTACCCCCAGATGTCATACCAACATTTGTCTACTGTAAGTGTGATCTGGATATGGAGCCTCAGTGTCTGACATTCGTCATCTGAAAATTAACTCAATGACCATATGCCAAGTGTCATGAAATCCTTCCAAACACATGCGATGAGATACACTCGCATACAATAACGTAACGAACGGACGGAAGTGTGTCTATTGCATAAGTATGTATTTTAATGTACTTTCATGTGCGGCCAGGCAACTGGAGATGGACATCTGGCGGTGGCGGCGATTGACTTCGGAACAACGTATTCTGGATACGCATTTTCTTTCAAGAGTCAGTTCGAAACAGACCCGTGCAACATTTCGGCTAAAACCTGGACCGGTGGACAGCTACAATCGTTGAAAGGTTCACGATTTGTTCGTTGTTTTGACTTTCAAACTTCGCATTATACAATTTAAATCGGCAAAATGTGTTCATTTGTTGATTGATAAGATAAACAAAGTAAAAAATTAAATGCACTAGCAGAAGAGATTTCTTGTTATTACAAGTGTTTGGTATTTTTATTACTAATTTGAGATATATTTGTATATGCTGTAAATACATACATTAAATATTATTATAGCAAATATTGGCTTGTAATCGTTATGTCTTCATGTTGTGTTAATGATTTATTTTATTTATTATCTATAGCTCCAACCTGCGTGTTAATAAAACCCGATCGTAAAACTATAGAAACGTTTGGTTTCGATGCGGAGACGCGATACACCCAACTATGTGAGACGGGCGAGCACAAACAGTGGTACTACTTTCAGAGGTTCAAAATGATGTTATGGGAGAAGGTAAATCCTGCAAGCGTCGTGTCGTTTGCCTTTAATTTACTCGCATGTGTGTACACATAATTCATGCCATATAAACACAATCCATGTGATATCATTATTAATGTTTGCATTACTGGACGCACTTGTTACGTAAGATGATTTGCGATTGGAATCCATTGTATTTAAATTATCACGTGATATGATATTCAATATTGGATTTACTGTGTAACAGTATACAGTCTTTCAATATGTATAAATTAAGTGTAAAGATTAGGTTAACATGTCTAATATATTTCAGGAGATAAACAAGAATTCGATGTTGGAAGACGAAACTGGAAAAATGCTCCCCGCCCTGACAGTATTCTCTTTATCGATCAGGTGCGTAAAAGAATGTCTGATGGTGCATATGGTGAGACATGCTCCGTGAATTAAGAAATATGTAGCGTATGGGCGATTCTGAACCTTTAATTGCAACCGTGTCGATGCCACTAAAAGCACCAATTTTAAGTGTTATCAATCTAAATGTGCATGTGCGCTGTAGCTTGTTTGACAAGCAATGGCTTAAATAACGTATCGATAGATTTTACTCATGATTGTTTAAACTTGGTTCCAACAGGTATATGAAGGAAGACATGGAGAGAATGTCTGAAAAACAGTTGTGCGGTATTGGTCCTGGAGACTTTTACTGGGTTATCACAGTACCTGCTATATGGGACGATTCTGCTAAGAATTTTATGAGACTCGCTGCTCAAAAGGTACTGTGAGCAAAATATTATTGCAAGCTATAACACAGAAACAATTAAAATGGGAATCATTTGACAATTACACCTCTTATATGCAATAAAAAAGCAATCAGAGTTCTGACTCTATACAGCCGACTAACAGCTACACGGTTAAATTGTTTTTAAGGCTGGAATTTGCACTGAAATGCTGACCATCGCATTAGAGCCCGAGGCAGCATCAATCTATTGCATACATATCCCAGTCGAGGTTGATTGGAGAAGCGGCATCGAAACATCATTTCGAGTTGGCAAGAAATACCTCGTACTCGATGCAGGAGGTTAGAACATGTTTCTCAATTAAAGAAAAGTTCCTTTAAATATTATTTATGTTAAACCATAAACAATGACTACTTGTAGTGATGTAGGCTCATTCATGGAAATATAATCAAATATTGGCAATTTTCGCAATTTCTTATTGGCAAGTTTTTTTGGTTCTGTTTAGTATTACATGATTCGTTTCACATTGTGTCATCATTCATCGATGTTGTTAAGTCATATTTTGTTTTAAATGAAACTGTGTTTCATATTCATGGTTTTAGAATTTTGCGATTATGCAGACCGTTCGACATTTATTTTACGTAAATCCGATTTTGAACATGAGTTTTCTCAATAAAAAAATTCTACTTCTTAAAACATCGCCTTAAAACAGCATCCATATCGTGGAATATAAAGACACACATGATAATAGTTAAGCACTGTTTTAATATTATTATTAATCGATCAATTAAGTAAACTAAGAATGTTCTACGACAGGATATTTTGCATAATACGTTTAAGGTCAATCGAATTATTATTCTCATTCCTGCTTGTGTTTAACATATCAAGCCATTTGCTTAATCGTTGAAATGTTTAGGCGGCACAATTGACATAACAGTTCACGAAGTTTGCTCCGATGGAAAATTAAAGGAACTCTACAAAGCAACAGGGGGAGCGTGGGGTGGAACAATGGTGGACAAGGAATTTTTGGACTTTATCGCAGACCTTACAGGTAAAATCTCCTTATTTATGACATCCGTGAAACTAAATGGAAGCTTAAACAATTGATATTGCGCTACCTTTCTAAAATAATGGATTAAGCAGACACAGAATACTTAAAAAACAACGACAATTTATATAGTCCAAATATTATTTAAGGAACAGAAGCACTACAACGTTTTAAGGAATATCACATGGAAGACTATCTAGATCTGCTCCGGGATTTCGAAATTAAGAAAAGAAAGACGGATTCGAAGAGTCAAGGACTGATAACGATAAAACTTCCATTGACGTTCATGGATCTTGTGGAAGACAACACAGGCAAAACAATGAAACATATTGTACAGTCTTCGCGTTACGCAAATATGGTACGTTTAGTCGATTTATTTTCTTTAATGCAAATCCTTAATGTTTTATCATATCATATTTATCATGTAATGTAATTATTGTATCCATCGTCTTTAAACTTTTTTGTAGGTTACACTGTCAGGTGACAAATTTCGTATGCATTCCAACATTTTCCGTTCATTCTTCAAGCAGTCGGTCGACAACATCGTGTCGCATTTGAAATACTTGTTGTTTGAACCTCAAACCGCCGGTGTAGACGCCATTCTAATGGTTGGAGGCTTCTCGGAGTCTCCGCTTCTTACTGAGACTATTCAACGGGAATTTCCAAGAATGAAAGTCATCGTTCCAAAAGATGCCGGCCTGGCTGTATTGAAAGGAGCGGTAATATTTGGACACTGTCCTACATTAATAAAAGGGAGAGTATCCAAATACACATATGGCATCGAGACTAAAGATAAATTTAATCGAAAAGTACATCCCTTGGATAAACTACAAAAGACGGATGCCGGAGACATGTGTAAGGAAGTATTTGACCTTGTGGTGAAGTCGGGTGAAGTACTTAGAGTTGGTGAACCCCAGTTCGAAAGACGATATTCTTCTGTGACTGTTGATCAACATGTTTTGCCGTTGAACCTGTATACTACAACTAACAATGATGTAAAGTTCGTTACAGATGTTCGATGCAAAAACATAGGATGTATAGATGTTCCGATATCTGGAAAGGGAATTAACAGACGGGTTAAGGTTCGATTATATTTTGGCGGCACAGAAATAATAATTGAATGCGAGGAAGAGTCAACGGGCATCGTTACGCGTAACGTCGTCAATTTAATGTAAATGTTCAAATGTCATGAACGTTTATCTTTACGCCAGAACATTGTAATAAAACATGGAGACGTTTTTTATTATCATTTATGTCGTTAAAAGTGTACCATATGTAAACATTTAAAGTTTACGGAAATGTAAATGCAATGAATGTACACACTTTGAGAATTCACTTTCTTTGTATGTCCCATCATTGCACGAATATACTTACAATATGCAAAGTGTAAATTGATTTAAATTGCATTTTTGTTCCGTTATTGAAATGTTATTTTGTTAGTAAGAGCTCGATTCTGCTGATATAAGTATTTGATTATCCATCAAACGTCGAAGTGAACAAAGAATGTTAAAATACGATTTCTTTATTTCCACTTCGAAAATAAGTCTTATGTAAAGTTTATGTTAAAACTATGAACGTTAAAGTTTTCCCATGTATCAACGTGTTTTGTCTACTGATCCATTGTAATGGATAACGTGAGTGTGAGCTCTAAGATAAAATTAATTATGAGGATTTATACAATTGCGTGCCGTGCGCGTATTGCATAATCTGTTATGCTATTTCTGGCAGATTTGTGTATCGACACGTTGTTATTGGGATCCCAGTATGTTAGAATGTTTAAAGGTTACGGCATGTTTGGTTGTAATGTTGCTTGGATAGGAATCCCTTGCCTCCTCGCACCCAGAGTAAAGACAGCTAATCTTTGCAGTGCATACACCAGCGTTCAAGACACCGTTAAAGACGCCTTCGTTTTTTTCAGCAGGCACCTTACAACAAAGCTTGAGAACAAATACCGTGGCATTTCGTCGTGAAATAAGAGCAAAGATGAGCACATACTTATCTTGTGTATGATCCATAATTAAAACATAACTGATTCAATAAATTGTCTTATATGTGCACATGATAGGGGCACTCGAGATGCAATAAATTGCGCTCGTTAAGCATCGATGGTCATATAAATGTAAACTAGTCTGTCACGGAAAGTACCCATTGACGGATGTGCCTTATTTTATTTCCGTGAAACAATTTAAACCCGAAAAATGTAAAATATTAATCGTGAAATTGATATCATGTGCTGTGCACTGTTTGATATCAATATCTGATTTTTGCCACAGTAGTTTGTTGCAATTATCTGGAGTGTATATAACACAAGGCGAAACACAATCTGCTAGATGGTCTATAACTCGGTGCGCTAAGATTAAACTTTGATAATATGCTCATTGTGTTTATAAATGTATACAAAATACGACGACTCAACCGGTGCAATCAAGCGAATCGGGGCGACACGCACATTGCGACATTAGAAGATAGGCGGTATGAAACGTGAACGAATGCGACGATTCATGTTAAGATAATTCGATATTGCTTTCGGTCAATGCAGATACTTCCAACAAAAATGAACAACAGTCCATCTATAGTGAGCCTTATGGTCAAACCATGCTGCATTCTTCGCATTTGATGATAAAGTGTAACTTCACTTAGAAGAAAACACAGGTTTATCACGAGGATATTTAAGATTTTAGATTTTATTTTCAACATTTCCAGAAGGGACAATTGCCCATTTGGACACATTTTATACATTATAAATAATTCATACATAAAATAATATCAATCAATCATTAAAAAGAAGTTTATAATACGTACATTATATCGTCGCACAAAACCATTGAGAGACAATAACAAGAACTAACACACAACTACTGAAAATACAGGATAAGGTGAGTAATACAAATCCAATAGTGCATCGTATTCCATTTACAATTATAGGAAATTCAACAAATGAGATTAAGAATGACCGTGTAACATTCTTATAACAGAGGAAATGTTAGAAGACATGCATAGACCACAACATACAATTAAAATTCATAAAGACACATATAAAATACCATTTTTGATTAATTTAAGCACTCTATACATTTTGATAACCTATGAAATATATGTACATTTACTTTGCATACAAAACAAGCACAACAGCAATTTACATATTAGAGCTAGTGAAAGAAGTCAACATCATAAATAGATAGACGCCATGCATGACAACGTTTAATGGGTACATCTACATCAAATGGACTGACACATGTAAGTTAATCTAACTAAAAATGAAGCATGAACAAAAGCACTAAGTTTTCTTAACTATCAGAAGACATTAGTTATGGAAATGTGTGGATATTTGGTCTGTTTCTAAAATATAAAGATATATATATTTACATCTGAAACCTACATATAAATTGCATTCAAGTACAAAATGGTATTCGTCTTCAAGATTGTTACAGACAATACACGTCCTTTGCTCAAAAGGTGTAGGATTGGGTTTAGACTATCTGCCACTTTCTATTTTCAATATATGAGAAGATAATCGTAACCTAGATAAGCTCAATCTGTACTTTATAATATTACATAATACTTAATATGGTTGAAGTTGAAAGTTTGCTATATTTCTAAAAAAAAAAGCTATACTCGAGTTAACCAATCGACCGTTCCAATTTTGGATAGAATTATCAGTAAGTCTTTGTTTAATATTAACGTGACCTACATCCTAAAAATACCACTCTTCGTTAAAACCAAGTGTGCTTAGTAAATCACTAAGTTGGGAACACCAACTTGTTTGTTATGATATCTTTCGCAATCATCAAACAATGCAAGGTAAACATTTTGATTGAATTTATTACTATAAGTGTGTAATATTTTGACCCAATATTTTATAATACTATAAAAACTATTTGTATGAAAGTTAAGGCGCCCAAGTTCGCCGTATATAAATGCATTTTGAGTGGTTCTTTAAACACCGAGCAGAAATTTACAATATTGCATAGAAATGCGTTCTATAGCATCGCCCTTGACAAAACCCAAACTTCGCTTCCGTAGTTAAGAATAGGTGATTTTAGTTTATCAAACAAATCTAACCTGTGTTTCACAGTTATGTTGGTAAACTTATAAAGGTAGTTGGCCAACTAGTGCGCTTTGTGCGCCAGAGAAAGAGCCACCACGCGTTAATACAACACAAAGGTAATTAAACTGTGTTACTATCTCGGTTTCAATATCATTGTAGTGGAAAGAAATATTGTTTTGGGTACCTTCCCCCTTTTCTGAATATCATGACTTTAGTTTTATCGGTATTAACTACTAACTTCCAGGGTTTACAATATTTATAATTTACATTTAGATTATGTTGCAATTCCTCAGCGTTATTTGCAAAAGTAATGATATCATCTGAGTACAACACAAGACATAGATTGAAATCAACTACATCTGTACCATTAATACCACTTTCAGAAAAGACTGAGTCTTAATCATTTAGAAGCATAAAAAACAGGAAAGGCGATAAACATTCTCCTTGCCTGACCCCTAGCAAACATTCGAAATACCCACTTATTTTATTATAATATTTTACTCTAGATTTAACAGATGAGTATAGTGATCTTACTATATTACAAAGTTTGCCTCGTAGTCCATTTTGAATGAGTTTGTACTTAAGACATAATTAAGTGCTTACTAGAGTCGAAACATACACAGCTGTTTTCCTTGATGAAGTAAGTGTGTCAAAAGACCATGCATATAAAACAGATAATCAAGAGTGCTCATATTGTGTCTAAACCCTGCCTGTGCTTCAACGTAAACATAGAAATATTCCGCCCAATGTGAGAGTCTTATATTTAAAATGTGAGTAAACAGTTTTCCTAACGTACTCAATAATGTTATGCATGTATAATTTTTTCATCATTTATACTGCCCTTCTTGTGCAAAGGTACAATGAAGCCCTTAGACCAAGAAGTTGGAATATAACCACTATCAAATATTTTGTTAAAAAGTGTATGTAAATATGGCAAAAACAAATCTCTACCATGGATAAAACTCATTTATATGCATATCAGGGCCAACCCTTTTATAAGACATCAGTTCCTTTATTGCTTTGTCAATTAGTTCTATGGAAATGGGCTTATTTAGGTCATCAAACATAACACTACATTGTTTATATCATACCGTTCCAAGTAGAAGATAATATTCTCTTCGTCGGGCGTAACACACAAAATGTTTGGATTATTAACACTTTTAAAATATTGCTCAAAACTACTCAGGGATATATTGGACTGGTGAATCCTGCCGATTGTTTGAGCATATTTCATTACATTGTTGCATTTTTAAATCTGAATTGTTCGCGTTTTCGAGTTTTTGCCCTATCATAATCTAATGTATGTTTTCGTATACAACTTATAATCTGACCTATTTTTATTTGGCTACCTGTTTTCATCTGTTTTATTATTTCTTAATTTAATCAGTTGACTGTAAAATAGATCCCATTTTTTCAGCAAATTCTGGAGAAAACCATGTTTGTTATGAGTTTTATGCTGTGACCTTACATTACCACAAGTATTACTAATTTTGTGAATGAAAAAAGGATGAAACACACATTTGGATCCTCACCGCGGAAAGAGTGAACACTATTAAAATACCTGGCGTTGCTATTACATAATCGCCTACACTAGAACCTGTTCTCCCATTGAACGTGTTCTTCCCATCTTGTTCCCCATCACACCTACCATTTAAAATACGCAATCCGGTTTCTTTACATACATCTAGTAATATTATGCCATTATTATTAACACAACCTTTATCTTGCGAACATCGCGCGCTGCCAATATCAGCCACATAACCATCGGGTAAAAAATCAAAATGATTTATACGTTCATCCGGCACAAAACCGGGTAAATCAGATGTATTTGCATTCATATCACCACACAATATAACATTGACATTTTCACCATGTTTGGATCTAAGATTGTGTACTCTATCAAGTGTATGGCGTTTAACCATAGCCTATCTCGAACTATTCTCAGGGATAAGGTAACATAGGAAGATATATAAATCATGTTCTAAACACATTTGAGATCCATATAGTTTTACTCAAATGATGATATCTTCGCTGGTAAACAGTAAAGTATCTTTGCTAATGAATTCATGTCTAATGTAAACAATTATTCCTCCGGACGACCGTTTGTTTGATTTTTATAACTGGGTTCGCCTTAATACATTGTAATCAAAACCATTTACATTTATGTCTGAACAATCGTTCGCCCATGTTTCAGTAATTAAAAAAATATCATGTGATGAAAACACATTAATAAACTCACTCGATTAGAGTTTTTTACACGTCTTGTTGATAAACCTTGTTCATTGAGTAACGCTAGTCTTAAATAAACCTTCTATACACTGATGCTGCCCATTATCGGTTGTAACATGCACACCGTGTGTATTGCCCACATGATTAATGTTTTGAGTCGAACTTTCGCCAGCTGGAAAAAATACTATGCTATTTATAGCGCTGGGTAAACCTACCGTGCTATTTTTATTGCGGGGAAAAACCGTTTCATCAGTTTTCGCTCTCGGTTTACTTGCTCTGCTCTGTCGCCTTTAAGGAACAGATGATTGCGACCTGCGCTCGGCCCGATCAGCGAATCTATTCGAGATTCTCTTGCGACCTATTGTTTGCGTTGTCTCATCGCGACTAATTGTTGGGTTGTCGCAGTCAGCTATGATTTATTTAATCGCCCTTTCCTTCTTGCGACTTTGCTGGCTCTGCACTTATGAGTAGAGTTGGCTGTTTCGTATAATGTGAACTAATGTGGATATTGAACGATGTTCTGCGGTTTGATTGCCCATGTGTAGAAGTTTGCCGCCCCTAGCGCCCTGATTATTGTGCAGACAGGCTCAATGGTGCCATATCCCGAACGCCTTAAGGTACTGGGTCGCATGTCTCCACCGGCGCTTGATCATGTGAGCTGCAAACATTTGGAAGGACACCGTCATAGGTCACAGACTGGCTCACATTTTCTCAGCAGAGGGCTGGTATAGTTCCTGCACATATTATGGTATATGGGTGATGTGGACTTATCGGTATTATTTGATCCAGCTTGGCCAATCTGTTTGCCCCTATTAACTGGCTCCACTCTGGTAACTCATCTTGAACTATATAACCGTCTTGAATGAGCTTGGCGGAGTAAACTATTTGAACCCTCGACATGGGATCTCGATATTTCAGTTCTTTGAATGTTGACCACATTCTATCCCAGCCTCTTGTATTTCTCTTGGGAAATAGTAATCAACTGCGATAAGTGTGTTTCTCAGACGCCTGACGCTTCTCATAATACTTTCCAAATCACCAACATCCCGAAAGTTTGCGACTATTGGCCTGTGCTTATGCTGCCTTCGAGAGTTTCTTTGACCGACTCTGTGCGCTCGCGCGATATACACAAACCGACTGTCTATGTCATGGTGATTCTTGAGGAAATCTGTCAGTATTTGCGTGCAATTCTCAACTTAGATTTTTTGAATACATCCTCGAAATATGAGGTTGTTTCGCCGAGCTCTAGCTTCCATGTCAATAGATTTGTAAGCTAGTGTTATGTGCAAACTCGATTTGGCAAATGTAGTATTGACGACTTGGCATAATTTATCCTATCCGTTCGACGAACCTCAGTGTCATGCAAGCGCGTCAATTCTCGGTTACAGTTCATCGGTTCGTTTCGAATGAATTGTAGCTCATCGAACATATATACCGGTTTATTGTCTAGTGTGCAAAATCTTGTCTAGAAACATGAGACAACTTTTTACCGGTATGACTACCGACCAAATAATAAGGCGCTTCCGAAAAATAATCATATCTGTTTTGAATAGGTAAACACAAGTCCTGATTTTCCATGTTTGCAAGCGATACATGTTATGCTTATTTACCTCTATATAAAGTCCAATTAATATGACGTTATAGCAAAAATAAACGCTTTTAAATACAATATCACGGCTACGTTCACAATCAATAATCCCACTGCCTTGACGTCTAAATTCCAGAAAAGCTTATTTTACACTAGAACAAAATATTTATTTTATAATATTTTAGTAGACAAAATTAAAAAATAAAAGGTGTTTAACGTCGAAAGGACGTGACGTCATATTTACATTTAAGAAGGATAGAAGAGGTGACATATATCCTCGAGACTGGAGGAAAGGTCGCAGCTTGGAGGATATCAGTCCTATAAATATCAAGGGTCCCAAAACAGCAAGCAAACAAGGGAATGTTGTTAGAAATTCGGTAAAGCATTGGGTAAACTTTCCATCGGGAAGTGCGCTATAGCAAGAGAGAATGGTGGCCTAGCAGAGCATGCACATTTATGTAAATTGCTTAAAGGTACACTCAAAATGAACAAAATATCAGAAGTTATGAAACAATAATTGTTTAACCACCGTTTGCTGACTGCCTGTCGAAGTATTGCCGACAAACTCCCGACGACGCCTGTCTTAACATGAAGCACATTATAACAATCATGACACATCTTGGGCATTGAATGTATCAAATATTGTGTACGTTTTCCTAAGGACCTGTCAGTTCGTCAGACTGCACCTCCATCATTAGTTCCATTGTATTTGCTGGCTTTACAGCAGAAGTCTTCCTTGTTTTAGGCCTTTCTCTTTGCCGTTGGCATAAGTGTTAACTACGTTGAAGTTATATTACACAAACATCAGTACGGCGTTGTGTCGAGTCGGAGAAATAAGCCAAGTTGACACTACGTGATCGTGTATCGTTCTGTTTGAGGCGGAAAAACATTGCTGAACGCTTGCACAGCTTTGTGAGCATGCTAGTTGTTAAGCTTAAGTCCGCATCTTTGCCTTTATAATGACGAACGGAAAACACAACAACTAGTTTTGTGCAACCAAACGCATCCTAACTTATACCAGTAACCGTTCGTCGCAATAGGTAATAATTCAATACAAATAGTTTTATGAGTTCGCGATTCGTTAAAATCGAAACAAGTCAATACATTGTTTTGTAGAAATTCGTCCAATTTAACAAATTAAAAAGGTTACCAAGGTAATGATTTTCTACGTTCTAGTTATATCATAGGAAACGTATTAAAATATCAAACTTGCTTATTTAATTGAGTTATTACATATACGAATACTTTCTTCTATAAGGGATTGAAGCGGATACGACGGAACTAATGATCATTTCAGCACTCGCATTTTTGTAGTTATATATAACAATACCATAATGCATGCCGTTTTAAGCCGGCCTTTTGCTATGTGTTTCTAATACGTTTAAAATATTGGATATATACAGAAAAATACACCTGTATGCCATTTAGAAAATGCGACAGTAAAAAGTTCTCAGTTGAAAGCTAATTATCTTCCTATAGAAGTAACACCGTATGCTTACGAAGGGTTTACATTTCTGTTTGTACTGCCTAAACAACTCTTCATATTCGCGACAATTAAGAACTATACTTCTTTGAAGAATTTGCATGGTTTTGTGTAACACATTATTTTTATAACGATACTCTAGTATGATAAGGAGCTTCACTGATGGCCTCGAGGGCCACTGACTTCATCGGACTATTGGGATCTATAATAAGACCTTGGTAGGAAAATTTTCTTAAGTATGTTGTGAAATGATTATATTTGTTTATTTTAGAAAGTATTTTATATAAATATTTTACAGATGTTAGTAGTAATATACAGGATATAACGTGGTAAATATTGTTTGGTGAGACTAGCCCAAATTATGTGAAACCCTTTCAACAAAATCACTCTTGGTTCATACTTTAATTGTGAGGAACAAAGCATGGTCGCCGCCACGCAAATAGTGTTGCTGACGTTTGCCAGTCGGTAATCTCTATAGCTTTTCCACGCCGTTTTCAATTGTCATAGGGCATTAACTAACAAAATGTTATTAAATTCCCTGTGTACATGTAATCCCAATTCGTAGAAAAACATCTTTACTGTAAATTTGAATAAGGGGAAGTCAAATCGAGTGTACTGCTGAAGTTGTCCGAAGTAGACTATCAAATTGTATAATCGCGATTTGCGTAATCTCGAGTCCAGTGTGTATGTTTCATGTTATTTCGAAAATGTCAAGATATATATAGAATATTATGTAAGTGTTGCATATAGATCAAGTTTATGCGAGGCTAAGAACCATGGAAGTGCGAATTATGAATGTGAATTAAAATGGCAAACTTTACATATGTCCTTGGATTGCTCTTATTGCACAAAATTTGAAGTAAAGAAAAGTCCCTTGCATTTTTTTATATACACCAAGGGTGAAACAAAATGACGTCGTTAGCATATAATTTGTCACGCGTTGTTGACTCATCGTTTTGCGTTGCGTGGCTTTATTTTTTATATAATTTATCACTATTTAACGGATAACATCCTGTTTTCTTGGGAAACGTCCTGTTTACGCGTCATGTCACGATTTTAAATTACCAAATTTCACGATTAATACAACAGGATGTGTTACGACTTAACTCATCTTTTGTAACAATGCACTAGAACATCCTTAAGCGAATCGAATTTTACAGTGGTGCGAGTTTCTTCAACCATGGTCGAAAATACCCTACCCGTTTTGGTAAATTCGTACCCATGCATATCTTGTTGACTCAGTCAACACGTACACATGTTGGTTAAGCCGTGCCCGATTTGTGGTTAGTAAAGGCGCACCCAACCAAATCCAAGGTAGATACACTGCGAACGTTTCAACTTATATTTAACTGTTTCTTATGTGCAAAGTTATTTATCGGTGAATCATCTGTGTGTGAATAAAGACGTTGCGTGAAAAGTGTTGAAACCTACATATTCGCTGACTTCGTGTAGAATTCGTTGTCGCCCGTAATCTTTTTGCAATTGCGAGATAAGTCCATTTACAAGATCATTATTAAACTCACATAATATTCAATTTATCCTTTTATTCCTTCCATTTTTACATAAATAATGTTCAAATATCGCATTTTTAGACAATTTTGTTCTTCCGCAGTTGACAAACGCAGATTCCCCAATTTTTGGAAAAACCCACAAATGATCTAAAAATAGCACGCGACAGGTTTATTCAACCAGGTGGGATGGAGGCTAGTTTTTTTCATGGGTATTATACCGTTTATGCACGTGTGATAATGGGATAAATTTACATTCTGTGTTAATATAATTAAATTTCAGCAGAAAACAACAGACGATATATACCCAAATCAATGGTAAATATTTATTCATTTGTTTATTTAATTATGTGTTTATTTGTTTATTTGTTTATTTAATTATTTAATTATTTAATTATTTAATTATTTAATTATTTAATTATTTAATTATTTAATTACTTAATTATTTAATTATTTTATTATTTTATTATTGTATTTTTTTATTAACCATCCATCCATCCATTCATCCATCCATTCATCCACCCACCCACCCACACACCCACTCATCAATCCATCCACCCATCCCTCCACCCATCCATCCATCAATCCATCCATTCATTCATCCATCCATTCCTCCATTCTTGTTTCTATTTATTTTTTATTATTTGTACATTTATATATATATATATATATGTATTTATTTTGGAATTCTTGTATTGCTTTCGTTCAGTAATAAATTAAGCTTACATACTCTCGCACTCAATTCACTTCATTAATCACATATGTATTTACTTATTCCCTTATAAATTCATCCATTCAAAGTTCATATTATCAAAAATCTCGTTCATTTATTTCTTCTTTGCTTGATCTATTCATATTCCTTATGTCATCCGGTTGGTTATTATAGGATTACTAATGCGTTTATAACATTATTCTTTGCAACAGTTTACAAAGAGATAATACGCTGCATTGGACAACGAACTAATATTAGTTTGAAAGTTATTTATAAATCAGACTCCAAAATTCACGAAATATATTTGATTTTTGTATTAAATTTGTGAAAAGGCATGGATACTGTTTAACAATACGAAGATGGATATTTAAGGCACAATAATATACAGTTTTAAATAATATGGTACTATATATGCATTACTGTACGTAAATACTTGGCACCAATTATTTCAGATTGGGCAGCTAAATAATCAGACAGGTGTATGCAAAAATCCAGAAAATTAGACATACAATAATTGGTTATGGTCACCGCCTTTGAACGGGCAATGAAAAGAATAAAGAGGGTGGAGGGGGTGGGTGAAAAGGTAAACACGTTTTAAAGTTATGCCGAAACTCTCAATTAGCCAATAATAAATAAATACAAATACATGTGTAAATACCTTAAATCTCGTGGTTTCAGTGAATCAATTTAAAAAGCAATACAAGTATAATTCGATTTCTTAGCAATTAAAATGCACAATTTTTAGTATTCATCATAGCAACATTATAACAACATAAATGTAAACCTTCAAAATAGTTAGTAGGTAATTTGTTGCTAACAAGGAAGAATTACAGAGTTATTTTTTAGAATCAATTATACGAACAATCACAGCGCAGCGACACTTTCCGGAGAAAAATTATTGTTGGTAACATCGGCTAGTTTGTTGTTTTTTTTAATTCAGTACCATATAATATATAAATCAATAAACACAATGTTAATTCGATGAAGATGCAATTTACTCTCTCAAAGGTGCTTTATTCACACGAGTTAATGAATTACACCGTTTTTAGATGTGAAGTCAGTCACAGCATATTGTCTGTGCGTCATGCTCACACTTCACTACATTTGATACGTTCAAAAGTTGTATTTAATTGTAATTTAATTGTTCAATTTTTAATATTCTCATAAACAACAGAATTACAACTTCATGAGATGAGAAGTCAACAATTTGTCGGTGCGTCATGTCGGCCATTCGATAGTTGGATGGTCTATTGTCGTGCGGGTATCCTTATACTAAACTGAAACCACCAGGGTGGGAAGTCAGTTTCATGTGCGTGATGTCTGTGCATCTTGTGTGTGAGTCATGTCTTATTTTCAACAGTTTATAGTATCCTATAAAACGAGAAACTTTATAGTATGATGAAACCGGAAACCGCAATTCGAAGCGTTAAACCTGTATTTAACTTCCGGCGTGAAGCGCTGAAGGGAACTATCAAATTGTATAATCGCGATTCGCGTAATCTCGAGTCCAGTGTGTATGTTTCATGTTATTTCGAACATGTCAAGATATATTTACATTCCGTGTTAATATAATTAAATTTCAACAGAAAACAACAGACGATATATACTCAAATCAATGGTAAATATTTATTTTATTTTTTATTTAATTATTTGTCTATTTAATTATTTTTTTTTTTATTATTTAATAACTTAATTATTGAATTATTTAATTATTTAATTATTTAAACCATGGACTTAGTTTGTCACAATTCAGGAATAATTACATATTATAGTCTTTAGTGATTCAAAAAAGTATGTATATATATGAACATGTTTTTGAAATGCCCTACTTACCATCGCGTGACTAAAATAAAAAAACATTTTTCTTATTTCATGAACTGTGTGTTCATTTTATTGTAAACAGTCCAAAGTCATTCAACAAAGGCTTGCTTAACCTCTAAATATTTTATCTCGAACACATTTTGGGTCCTCATAATTGCGCACGCGCATCATTACAGATAAACTCCAATTGTTATGTATAACATTAAGGGGTCAGAGACCTAAGACATTATATTATATCCATGTACAGTTAAGAAATATCATGCTTCGTCCGCTACTTGTCGATGTTCGTACATTCGATTGTATGCATAATATCGTAAGTGTCACTTTAGTAATTCAACACTATATGAAAAAATCGCTAACAATGTTAATCGCCGATATGCTTAGTAACAAGTGTGTTGAAAAATAAACACAAATCTTCTTTATTACTTATATATTGATTATAACAAAAAAAGGAGAAAAATACGAAGGTTTTGTACCTATATTTGCTGTACTTTAACTTGGCAGACACTGTATGGTGTAATTAGAGACAAGGAAAAGTATTAAACTTGGTAACGTTGTAACGTACTCGGCTTTAACTTACGAAGCGTGTCTATAAGGCCAGTAGGTAATTGCTCGGGTTTCGAGCTTGGAATGATTTATTAAAGTCTTGTATTGGGCCTACGTTCTAACACCGACAATTTTAACGCCTTAAAAAAACAGATCGTTCTTATTTTGGTGTACAAGACTTTGCAAATCAAGATCATATTGTTGATGGGGTACAATTCAATTTTCGCCGCGCACTTTTAAAGCCCCATTAACACTCAACAGTAACGAATATTTCGTAAAATATTTCGTCAAATAAAAATAACCCCCCAAAAAGCATTATAGCAGTATCCAAAATGCCAACTCCAGATGTGGTCTGGTAACATAAATGTAACGAGATACAAAATTCTCGTTTTGGCATTATCTAAAGGACACACATTGACCGTAGACATGAATATATATTTGTTGTAGAAAATGACCTGTAAATGTTGCATCAAATCTAAATTTACGTTCAGTTGAATATGAACATACAAGATGCCAACACATCTGGCCAGGTGATCTACGCATGTTCAGTGGGAATACCCCCGTGCCGATTTGATATATATTGCATCAAAACTTTAAATAGCAGCATATGCCAAATATCACATTTAAATAGCATCATATGCCAAATATCATTTGATACTTAGGAAAAATGGCAAATGTTAGTGTTCATGAAATTCTTGAGCACTTTATCGTAAATATTTACTACAATTTACTAGAATGTTAGTCGTGATTTTACAGGATTTTCGAGTAATGGGAAGAGACGGGAAAAACTGTTAGTATGCGGTAATCGATAGAGTCTGGTTAATACGGATGTATTGGGGAATCGATCGAGTCGGGATTATACGTATCTTTAATGCAGGAAAGGATAAACAAAAGCAACAAATGTATTGTTCGGATTTAGGAGCAGTCATGTTCGGCAATAGGAGCATTGTTCGGAATAAGGGGTAGTCGGTGGTACATTTGATCACCCCATAACTTCTTTCAGACTAAAATGAAATCGTTTAATATTGGATAAAATGTTCGGATTAGTATACATCCAATTAAAAGTTGTTTCTCTTTTGCTAGAATTGCTCATAATACCGAACAAAATAAAAACCGGCTTAGGTGTTCGGTATTCGGAACGTCTCTTCTCCTGCGTTTTCCAACATACAAACAAATTAAACTTGCATTCATTTTTCATGATAATATGAAGCTGTGCACGTGTAATTTGTATTATCCTTTGCTATAAATGGCTTATGTTATGCACCTGTTTTCAAATTAGAATGTGTATACCACTATTTATCAAACTTGCTACTTATTGCGACATACAACGCCTCGTCGGGGGAGCGGGGGTGGGGGTATTGATATTAATTTTTCTTTTTTGCGTCTATTAAGCACTTTCTACATATTTGAATATCGAACGAATAAATGGGAAATTGTTGCTTTAACTGTAAAACTTCAGAACGAAAAACAAAATGTTAATCTATGAAAATGTCATCGTATATAAATGTGTTTGCTTATTCATTTCATTAAATAATTTTATGTATTTCATGCGCGTTAAACCTGATTCTAATATTAACCCGTAATCTGCAAATTTATGTTACAGTGTATATTTAGAATCATTGTAGTGTCACAAAATATAACGATAACAACATAAATGTGTGAAACATTTTGCATCCGGTCCAGGCGAAAGTACAAAGTGTTTTCAAAAGGATACTCGTTAGATAGCTGAGAGTTTGATAAGGACCATCACTGGGGAACTCGAGGGTCGCTGACTTCATCGGACTATTTGGATCTATAATTAGACCATGGTAGGAACATTTGCTTGATTTTATAGCTGTATAAATTGTGTGAAAATTCTTGTATTTTGTTAAATGTTACATTTGTTTTTATTGAAGAGAGGGTATTGAAGAATATGTTTTATAAGCAACTTAGAGATTTTAGTTTTAATTTACAGAAGGCGTTTGGTGGTATAACGCGATATTTTTAGTTGTGAGATTTGGACCAATTTATGTAACACTCTTTCAACAAAGTCACGTTCATAATTGTATAATGGAAAACAAAGCATGATTGCTGCTCCTTAAATAGTATTGCAAAACCTTTGTCAGTCGGCGATCATTATAATCATATATTTTTTCAGCTGTCATCGAACCTTCTCATATTCTCGAGTTCAGTTATAATGTTTCCTGACTTTCGAATATGTCAAGAGATATTTACATTCTGTGTTAATAAAATGGAACTTCATCAGAATAAAACAGACGATATATGCCCATATTAATGACAATAATTAATATTATTTGTTTTTAACTGATTAAGAAATGTTACGGTTTACAGGACCACGAACTAATATAAGCATGAAAGTAACGAGTTTATTTCTTAATCAGACTTCAAAATTCACGAAATATGTTTCGATTTTGTATTACAATGTGTTGGTATGCACATTTAATTCTCAAGAAAAGACAGCTGTCAGTTACATGGTACGTAATACTCATTACTGGACGTAAAAACATGGCACCAATAATTTCGGATTGGACAAATAAATAATCAGGCAAATCTATGTAACAATCTAACAACTTAGACATAAAATGATTAATTATGATCACCGTCTTGGAACAGACAATATAAAAGAATAATGAGCGTGGAGGGGTTTAAAGCAGTTGAAAATAAGACCGAAGCTTTCAAACAATAATACATATAAAAAACATACAATTATACATGTGTAAATAAACTTTAATCTGATGGCTTTTTGCGATTCAACATTACAATTCGATTTAATATAAATTCAACGGCTCAATTCACTTTAGCAACATAACATAGAAAAAAAGGAGTATCTTCAAAATATTAAGAAGGTTACTTGTTGCTTCAGGAGAAAAATCTTTGTTTATAACATCGGCTAGTGTTTTTTTTTTTAATTATATGCTGGTTAACTATACAATATATAAAGCAATAAAAAAGTCAGTCACGAAATATTTTCCTTGCGTCATGCATGCACTTCAATACAGTTCATAGTTTAATTGCAAGTTAATTGCATAGAAGTTCAAAACAACAAACGGAAAACCGTACACTCATCTGATACCATGTTGGGAAGTGCATTTAATGGCAGTGAAATCTCTGAGTCATGTCTTGCTTTCAATAGTTTTAGTATATTATACAGCAAGAAACATTTAAGGTAGCTGAAACCAAAAGAACTAGAAGCTTCTGATTGTAGTACTTGTAATTTATTAATCTTCTGCCTCGAATCGCTGAAACCCTCAACACAGATAAATTGCGGAACGGAATTTGTATTGCCTCTATATTGCTTGATACACTGACAGTATTCATGTTGTCATGTTATTCATGTAATTTCTGTCGTCTATTGCAATACTTCTACAGTTTTCTTTCTTTCATGACATTTGCAAATCGAAAGAGCGTTATTTTTGGAAAATATGAGTCCAGGCCATAACTCGAAAACTATCACAGGCATCAATCTGATAATATATACAGAACGTCAATATATTTCTTTGAAGTGTTTGGCCATTTACAATAACAATAACCTTGCTACCATAATAGCATGGAGATTTCTCTAAGTTGGTGGTTTTTTTTCACTCTGAAACTTACAGAACGATTGACACCTTTTCATCTAAATGTAACTAATAAATCATTACCATCAAAGCCCTACTAGCAAAATAGTATGTTTGGGAGGGTATTTTTAGGCTTTCTGTTGTGTATTTAGTTGTAATATATATTTCGCCGTTTTATACAAGTATTTCACAACTTCTACGGCGGTCAGTTAACTTACACGTTTTGAATCACATTAAGGGGCGAAACAGTCAACATAAGTTCAAGACAATTCCCCACATAAGTTATGTGGTCGGTTCGGGAATCAAATCACACGATCGTCGGATTTTTGGTCAAGCGATTCTCCAACGGAGCTAGCCGACCCGTATCTTGATAGCGTTCACGATGTTTTTCGGTGTAAGGTAAACCTGCTTAACAAAACACTTGACTTGAACATACCCACAACAGACTCCAAATTTTAGTTTCACTTAAAACGTACAGAGTTATCAGGAATATAAAAGCGAAATGAAATTCGAAAAAAAATAAGATGAATCGAAAGACCTTGCGCACAATTAAGTAAACAAGACTCAACGAACGCGTTATTCAAATTTATCTAGCAAAACCTAGTAAGTAGGAATACTATTAAAGTGTTTCGATCAACTTTTTTGGATCAATATCACGACAAACTTGAGGATAAACATGTTTTATAATTTAAAAAAATCGAACACACCCGGTAGTTATATTCGTTAAAAGTAATAAAACTGATCGGTACTTTAGTACGTTATGATAAGGCAGTTCCTTGCCACCGTACAATGGGTAGTTAATTTTGGATTTGTATTTCTATAAACTAAAACTTTCAACTGTTACCCTCTGATGTTATACCAACATATGTCTCCTTGAAGTGTGATCTTGATATTGGGCCTTAGTGTCTGACACTTGTCTTCTGAAAATTAACCCAATGACCATATGTCGCGTGCCATTAAATCCTTCGAAACATATGGAATGAGATACACGCGCATACAAGAATGTTACGGACAAAAGGAAGTATGCCTACTACATAAGTTTGTATTTAAATGTATTTGCATGTTCGTCCAGGAAACTGGCGGCGGGCATCTGGGGGTGGCGGCGATTGACTTCGGAACAACGTACTCAGGATACGCCTTTTCCTTCAAGAGTCAGTTCGAGACAGACCCGTGTAACATCTCGGCTAAAACATGGTCCGGTGGACAGCTACAATCTTTGAAAGGTTTATGATTCATTTGTTGTTTTGACTTGCACACTTTGTAGTGTACAATCAATTTTAATTGGCAACATGTGTTTATTCGTTGATTGATAAGATAAACAAAGTAAAAATCCAAATGCACTAGCACAAGAGATATCTTATTATAACAAGTGTTAGTTAATTTAAATACTAATTTGAGATATATGTTTACATGTTGTAAATACATATGTACATACATTAAATATAATTACATCAAATATTCGTGTCAGGTCTTCATTTTGTGTAAATTATTTATTTTATTTATAATCTATAGGTTCAACCTGCGTGTTAATCAAGCCAGACGGTAAAACTTTAGACACGTTTGGTTTCGATGCGGAAACTCGATACAGCCAACTATGTGAGACAGGCGAGCATACAAAGTGGTTCTACTTTCAGAGATTCAAAATGTTGTTATGGGAGAAGGTAAATCGTGCGAGCGACAAATGTTTTTAATTTACTCGCATGTATGTTAACATAATCAATGCCATATAAAACATAATCCATACGATACCATTATTATTTTGCATTATTGAACGCACGTCTTACGGAAGATGCTTTGCGATAGGATTCCTTTTTCTCTCCAGGATCACGGAATATAATTTAATATTTAATATAACTATGCTTTAATATATAACAATATACAGCCCTTCGATATGACTCAATAAAGTGTGATGCTCAAGGAAGTGGTTTATTATATTTCAGGCGATAAATAAAAATTCGATGTTGAAAGACGAAAGTGGAAAAATGCTCCCCGCCTTGACAGTATTCTCTTTATCGATCAGGTGCGTAAAAGAATGTCTGGTGGTGCATATGGTGAGACATGCTCCGTGAATTAAGGAATATGTAGAGTATGGGCGTTTTTTAACCTTTCATTACAACTGCTCTCGAAGCCACTTAGACCACCACCAATGTGTATTGTTATTCATCTAGAGAGTATTGATGCTGTTGTTAGTTTGACAAACGATGACTAAAATTACTTATTTAAAGATTGTATTTATGTTTGGTTAAAAATGGTTTCTACAGGTATATGAAGGAAGACATGGAGAGAATGTCTGAAAAACAATTATGCGGCATTCATCCTGAAGACATTCACTGGGTTATCACAGTACCTGCTATATGGGACGATTTTGCCAAGAATTTCATGAGAATCGCTGCTCACAAGGTACATGGTGTAACATGGTTTTGTACGGTATTACATGACAATAAAACCTATCATGTCTAATAAAAGGGCACTTACATTTCTGACTGTAAGCATGCGACAAACAGCTACAATGTCAATGTGTTTTTAAGGCTGGGATTTCCAGTGAGAAGCTGACCATTGCATTAGAGCCCGAGGTAGCATCCATCTATTGCAGACATATCCCAGTGGAGGTTGATGGGACAAGCGGCATCGCAACATCATTTCGGTTTGGCAAGAAATATCTCGTACTCGATGCAGGAGGTTAGAACATGTTTCTTTATTAAAGAAACGTTACTCTTAATATGCTATATATACATTATTAACAATGACTTCGTAGTAGTGCAGAAGGCTCATTTATGGAACTAAGAGGGCATTTCGAGAACAGTATTTCAATTATTGGCAGTGTTCGCAATGTAAAACTGACAAGGTTTTTGTATATTTATGATTCTTTACACATTGCGTGATCAATGCACGCGGTTGTAGAAGTCACATTGTTATAAATGAAACAGTGTTTCATATTCATGTTGTAAGAACGAATTGAGATTAGGTACACCATTCGACATTTTTTGGTGTGAATCCGTTTTCTCAGTATAAAAACTGATACTTCTAAGAACTTCGCGTTGAAGCAACTTCCATATCTTGTGCATTAAAGACAAAAATGAAGATATTTCAGCACTGTGTGAATACTGCATTTTATAGATGAATTATGTCAAATGAGAATGTTCTGCTACATGATAGTTTTCTTAATACGTGTTAGATCAATGGAATGATTATTCTCATTTCTTCGTTTGTTTAATATATCAGATCACTGACTTAATTGTTAAAACGTTTAGGTGGCACAGTTGACATAACGGTCCACGAAGTTTGCTTGGATGGGAAACTAAAAGAACTCTACAAAGCTACAGGCGGAGCCTGGGGAGGAACAATGGTGGACAAGGAATTTTTGGACTTTATCGCAGAGTTTACAGGTGAAATCTCCTTCTTGATAACAAAGAATAATTCGTGAAAGTTAATGGTAATTTTTGTTTGATTACAAAATGTTTAAATATGTTCAAAATATTGATATTGCGTTTCTTAAATAAGTCATTGAAAAGACACAGAGTATCTTGAACACAACGATAATTGTATTAATTATTCTAAATATAATTTAAGGCACAGACATACTACAATGTTTTAAGACAGATGACACGGAAGACTATTTAGATCTGCTTCGGGATTTCGAAATCAAGAAAAGAAGGACGGATACGAATAGTCAAGGACCGGTAACGATTAAACTTCCATTGACTTTGATGGAACGTGTGGAAAACAACAAAGGCCAAGCAATGAAACATATTGTACAGTCTTCGCGCTACGCACATATGGTGTGTTAAGTCGATTTATGTTCTTAAATACAAATCCTTCGTGTGTTTTCGTGTTTGAGTTGCATTGAAGTCCGAGGATAAAGAAAATAAATTGAATCATGTTCTGTTTCTTGTAATTGATTTGACACGTTGGTAAATAAATACATTTACGAATTGTTCAGTGGTATGCCCTTAGTATAATATTCATTATTGTATGCATCATCTTAAAACCTTTTTGTAGGCAACTCTGTCAGGTGACAAATTTCGTATGGATTTCAACATTTTCCGTTCATTCTTCAAGCAGTCGGTCGACAACATCGTATCGCATGTGAAACACTTACTCCGTGAACCGGAAATCACCGGTGTAGACACCATTCTAATGGTAGGCGGATTTTCGGAGTCTTCGCTTCTTTCGGACACTATAAAAAGGGAATTCCCAACAATGAATGTTATCGTACCAAAGGATGCCGGCCTTTCTGTAATGAAAGGAGCGGTCATATTTGGACACTGTCCTACCTTAATAAAAGAAAGAGTATCCAAATACACATATGGTATCGATGTTATTAAAAGATTTGATCAAGACAAACATCCCGAAGATAAGCTGGTAAAGACGGATAAGGGTGACATGTGTCACGAAGTATTTGGCTTAGTGGTGAAGTCGGGTCAAATACTTAGAGTTGGTGAGCCACAGTTCGAAGGTCGGTATTCTCCTGTGCATGTTAATCAATCGTTTGTGACATTGAAGGTGTATGCTTCAACTAACACAGATGTGAAGTTCGTAACAGATATTGGATGCAAAAACATAGGACGCATAGATGTTCCGATATCCGGAAAAGGTCCAGGCAGATATGTCAAGGTTCGATTATATTTTGGCGGTACTGAAATATTGTTTGAATGTGAGGAAGAGTCAACGGGCATTGTTACGCGTAACGTCGTTGATTTAATGTAAATGTACAAATGTCATGAAAGGTTATTGAACACTTACAAAGGTCATGTAAGTTGTAAGTTCACGGAATTGTGAACACAGTGGCTGTACACCTGAAGATTGGTTAACTTACTTGTGTATATAGGTCACTATTATCATGCATTCGCGACTCATTGGGGCACTACATAAAAACGATGCAGCATTTTTGATAGACGGTTGTCATCTCATTAGTTTGTGTGTGAATATGTTTCAAGTGAAAGTTTATCTAACTATATAGATTACCATAATTTATTTAAAGTGATATTAGACGCATTTTTCACTGTTGAATTGAGCTGAGAAGAATTAACAGGTCAAAAGAATTAGTTAAATGTGGTAACTGACCGATTATCTGCAACTCATCTTGCTGCCAGTTGATTATAAAAAATATTTATTATATTCGATATTTTACATGACTGTCTCAGTCCTCTAAGCCGAGCGGAACTGTCTTTTTTATAGGATCGGAGTTAGTGTTCATGTGTCGTATGATAGATATCGTTGCAGGAAATTAAAATGATCCGTACAACAAAATTGTGTCTTTGTGTCGTATGAACGTATCTGCGCTAAAACTAAATTTATATTCACATTGTACATCGAATCATTTCTTGTGTCAGTTGTCAAAACGAAAGAACGGTTGATATTCAAATGCATTTTTTTTTCTTTTTCCGGGATATTGTTTTAGTTTGTTGATGCTGCATTAACAAATATAAGTGTATATGAAGTGAAAACACCAACAATAAACAACGGTTGCGATAGACACCTATATACTGACTCTGTTAGATGCGTCTAATCAATCTCCACGCAGAGTTGTCGTTCCATGCTCTCACATACACCTCTGCGTTGGGCTCAGCAGCCAACTTGCCCAGAATCGTGGCACGAATCTTGTCAAAACCGAACAAACGCATTCAAAGTATATTTGATTGGATTTTTAGGATCATAGGCTTTAAATAATGAAATGGGTATTTTAAATACACGATACATCGTGCAACAACTTGGTAGTTTTAATGCAATTCTTTGGAACTATTTTTTGCCCATTTACGCAGATGGAATCATTCCGCGCACTTAACAGATGTAAACAAATGAACAAATTGAGTGACGTTATGCATTGCATCGACGGCAAACTTGAATTTACAGAGAAGAGACGGTCAGTTATGTTGTATTTATCAAACAAAGTAAGGGGAGTTAGACAGTATAGATAGATACATGGATAGATGGTTTTCTTGAAAGCAGTGAATGTAATGTAACCGTCGTGCATGAGATTGTTTAGTATACTGTAACCTTCATGATGAACGCATGGAATGATCATGACATGAATGAGAGGCTCTCATTAAAATAGTCCGCTCTGAGCCCATCACAGAGGTGAATGTAATGTAACCGTCGTGCAAGAGCTTGGAGTCTAATATCACTTTAATGTTTTATGTTCCTCAATTGCACGTATAGGCATTAATTGTGCAAAGTGTAGCTTTATCTCAATCGCACCTTTGATCCGTTTTTCGAAATGCGATTTTGTTGGTAAGTACCCAATGCTATTTACATGTTTAATTAATTATCCATCAAACGTCAAAGTGAGGCAAGAATGTTAAACTAAGGTTTCCATTAGTGATACATTGAATGCTTGATCTGCTAAATTTAAAGGCAGATCACTGTTCGGAGTTTCGAAAATAGTTGACACGAAATAGCTAGAATCCTTTAGATGACGGTAGTCAGAAACGTAAAAACGGATTTTTTTTAACGATGACTGAATGTACTGTATGAAGTATAAACTATTTATTTTGTCTCTCAATATTTTATTGGTATATGATATTTTGGCTATGTGTCCATAATATATTGTTAAACATGTATAATAACTGTACTCAATAGAACATAATTTGACAAAGACACGTGTGTAAAAAAATAATTACAAAGTCGTGTCTGGAATATGTTACTACAATTTATAGCTCATTAATACATGTTAAAATGCTATGTTTCAAACACTCTTAACATAGTAAGGCATATGAAAAGCCACCAAAACTGCAAGTATATGAATGTCAATGTATGCATAATTAATACGTAAAGTGCTCATGTGTACACCTTTTGGTCAAAATAAAGAACTGTGTTCATCTAGGTAAACAAGTGGTGTTGTACTTGCGCATTATTGTCCCCTACCGGTTTCACCGGAGGGGACTTATGGTTTTCGCTCTGTCCGTCAGTCAGTCAGTCTGTCACACTTTTCTGGATCCTGCGATAACTTTAAAAGTTCTTCATATTTTTTCATGAAACTTAAAACATGAATAGATGGCAATATGGAGATTATGCACGTCGTTTCATTGTGTTCCTACGTCAAAAATTCTGGTTGCTATGGCAACAAATATATAATAAAAAAACTGACAATGGTGGAGCCGGTAGGGGACATATATTGCGTGGCAATAGTCTTGTTAAGACCTGTTTTCTTATTTATTTGTACGATGTTCACCATATATTTCAACATAAACATGTTTTTCACAAATATTTGGGACAACTGCTATGTGAACAGTTATGATAGTAAAAGTGATAACAAATCATCCTAGTTAATTGACAGTAGTGAGTAAAAGCGTTATACACATTCTTAAAAATCTGGAGTTCATAAGAACGCTTAATTATATGTATGTATTGTCCAATACCGGTTTCACCGGAGGGGACTTATGATTTGCGCTCTGTCAGTCAGTCTGTCACACTTTTCTGGATCCTGCGATAACTTTTAAAGTTCTTCATATTTTTTTCATGAAACTTGAAACATGGACAGATGGCAATATGGAGATTATGCACGTCATTTCATTTTGTTCCTACGTCAAGAATTCTGGTTGCTATGGCACCAAATAGACTAGAAATATTGCTGAAAATGGTAGAGTTTCACCGGTATGGGGACCATATTGCTTGGCAATAGTCTTGTTTAACATCGGCCGGGTCGATTACAGTCATTCTATAAAAACTTCCAAAACTGCTAACGACATCCCATGTACAAAACGTAGAAGAGAGGGCTTCCAAACGATTTACCTAAACCCCGATTATTTTTCCAAGCACAGGTGGAAGTAACGTACCCTGGATAGTATATGGGCCCAGGAGCCCACTATATTCAAATAAATATATAATATCATGTTTAATAAGAGAAATATTGACAAAGAGCCATGAAAAAATTCCCCACCCTCTGATATTGGAATAATAACAAGGTCATTTACTAGAATTTATCATAGATCTGTCTTCGCGGGCCGCAAAAATGTCAAAAATAGCTTTAATCCAAAGCATCCTTTGGTCCTCTTATGGGCAATTGGACAACCTTTCAAAAAAAATACTTCAAAGAAATCTGTCCAGCCGTTTACTCACAGTCGGCCGATAACCAAGCAATAGTTGGAGCCAATTTTCCATCCGAATAAATCTTGCACAGACTGCCAAGCAATATTTTTTAGTTTTCTCCCCTTAATCGATAGCTCGCGTCCTATTCCTATAAACAACGAGGCCTGTCACATAATGCATGCATATGTAACCACTTACCCCTCAAAACTAATTCCAATACAATCAGAATGAGTAAGTATTTTTCATTTATTTACATTTGTCAAAGCGTCGTTGTTGTTGTTGATTGCATGATTCTGTGCCTGGCTCTGTCAGTGTAATTCACTGCTAAGGGTTCAGGAGCAATGGCGAATTTCGTTTTCAAGTAATTCACATTTGGGGTTAAAACAGTTGTTGCAAAGAAACTATAAACTTTTGGAATTAGTTTTTAGGGGTAAGTGGTTGCATATGCATGCATTATGTTTTTCAACGGACCGGAACCATTTTCGAAATTAACTCACGTATCTAGGGAGAAAAAAATAACCAAATTTCATCAAGATTGGGCCAAAAATGTGACTTCTAGAGTGTTGCATGTTTTCACTATATACATATAAGAGAAAACTGCCCCGCCCCCTGGTGGTCATGTTTTTCCTTGATCTCGTCCGAGATATCAATAAAACCAATGTTTTGACCAAGTTTCATGATGATCGGGCAAAAAGTTTGACTTCTAGAGTGTTCGCAAGGTTTCTCAAATAAGGAAAACTGCCCCGCCCACTTGTGGACATGTTTTTCAACGAACCGGAACCACTTTTGAACTCAACCAACATATCATTAAGACGAACATTTTTACAAAGTTACATGAAAATTGGGCATGAAATGTGACTTCTACCTTGTTTACAAGGTTTTTCTTTTTTTGACCTAGTGACCTAGTTTTTGACCCAGCATGACCCAGTTCGAACTTGATCGAGATATCATTAGGACAAATCTTCTGACCAAGTAACATGAACATCGGACAAGAAATGTGGCCTCTAGAGTGTTTACAAACCAAATGTGGACGGATGGATGACAGACGGACGACAGACAAAGACCGATCCCAAAAGCTCACTTGAGCAATCAGGTGAGCTAAACAAGAGCATCGCATAGCGGATGCCAACGCTTGGCTGAGGGTGCTTGGATTTTGTTTTTTTGACCTTTGACCTTGAAGGTCATCATTGACCTTGACCTTTTCACCACTCAAAATGTGCAGGTCGATGAGATACACATAAAAAAAAATAATGACCTTTGACCTTGAAGGTTGACCTTGACCT
This sequence comes from Dreissena rostriformis, assembly GCA_007657795.1. Classification (NCBI taxonomy): domain Eukaryota; kingdom Metazoa; phylum Mollusca; class Bivalvia; order Myida; family Dreissenidae; genus Dreissena; species Dreissena rostriformis. Next base: position 177,953 of record VMBQ01000855.1, on the reverse strand, counting down.
TGAAGTCAAATTTAACCCTGGAAGAATAATGTGAACATACTTGTTAGAGAACCATGATCATAATATATTACACGCAAAATATTACACCATCGTCATTTAAGAGATTTTAAAATTTATTTTGCTTCATTAGCCTGTTTATATGTGACCCCTGTGGAGAAGCCTTTTTCAACCCCATGGACAAAGTTTGAAATGTTTGTGTACACTACCATGATACAGCGTTACACTCCAATTGTTATATCTTTGGGTGTTTCTTTATCAGATTATTTTTTCAAATGTTCATGTTTAAAGCCCCTTTTTGGGCCCCATGACCAAATGTATCAATGATTTGAGATTATTTGAATAATTTCATAAAGGACTATAAAAGGCACAATCCTGTGAAGGTTTATCCCATTCTGCCAAGCAGTTAGGGAGATGTCATTTAAAGAATAAGTCATGGGAAGCGCGGACTAACGAAAGACATCGGTTTCCTGATAGCTCACCATGAGCACACTGAGCTCATGTGAGCTATAAAAAGACAATGAGAGAATTGTGAGACATTAAGGTTACCTATACAAATGAGTACTGCAATTTCACTGCTTTGTTCATTATGTACAAAGCAAACATGATAAAATGCTGCATGTTCTAATTTTATATTCAACAAAACAATATGTGGCGTGTTCTGAGAAAACTGGCAAAATGCTTGTGCGTAAAGTCCGCACAGGCTAATCAGGGACGACAATTTCCGCTTTTATGGAATTTTTCGTTTGAATGATGTCTCTTCTTAGCGAAAATCTAGTTAAGGCGGAAAGTGTCGTCCTGGATTTGCCTGTGCGGACTGCACAGGCTAATCTGGGATGACACTTTACGCACAAGCATTTTGCCCAGTTTACTCAGAACACGCCACATATGTCGACATAACTTAAACAATAAAATGTTATAAACATTATCGGAATTACATTTCATAATCATGTGACACACACAATAATATCATTATTATAAGCCGACTGCTGTTCTTTTAAATAACTAAAGTAAGTGTCAGTATCGGCGTTATAGACATTACAACTGTATGTGGTACAAAAAGATCTGAGCCTCAATCTGAAAAAAATAGGGATTAATGCATTCAAGTAGTGCTGTCCCAGATTAGCCTGTGCAGTTTGCACAGGCTTATCATGGACAACACTTTCCACCTTTAGTGGATGTTTGTTTAGAAGGAATTTCCTTTAAATGAAAAATTCCATAAAAGCATGTGTTGTCCCTGATAAGCCCACGTGGACTGCACAGGCTAATCTGGGACGACACTTTAAACACATGCATTAAGCCCTGTTTTCCCAGAGCGGGGTTCAACTTTATGTGATAAAAAAAGCTCTCATGTTGAGTAAGTGGATCATCTGGCTTGTAACTGGTATTCTTCTAGAAGTTGTACAGTCTCTTTTTTAGCACTGAAAACAAAATTAACAATACTTTTTTTAAATTCCAACAAGATATAAATTTACAATTATTGTCTTTATTCCTATTGCAATCATTGCAGGTTGAGCCACTGATCTTGTTCTGGTATGTAAAACATCAAAAAGCAGTATACAAATGTTTGTCTGTAGTTTATGTTAGGTTTGGCATTTTCATCAAATGCACACAGTTAAAGTATAAGCAAGTTCAGTTAATAACTTACAATAAAAAAAATACTTTGTTCAAGAAAATCAGGTTACCTCCCTTGTACTGTAAAACTCATTTTTATAATTCAATAATCCTAACTGCTTGATGTCAAAAAACATTCAACTCAACAAGGAAAACATTAAATTCCTAAACAGAAAATATGACATACCAAGACAAAAGTGATGCAATTTATGAGATATTGGTAGGCATACAGTGATACAACAAATACGTGAATAATATTGTAATAAGAAAGTTCAATACAAATGATTTCCAAATTAGGAATTACGGTAAATAAATGATCCCCAATTATAATACAAATCTTTTTTGTTTAAAACTTTTAATTTAAGCTTGATACAATCGATGGCTCAAGGCTTATTGAGACAGTTCGAGTCGGTTTCCTAGGAAGAACCAGTACTTATTTCTTTAACCCTTTGCATGCTGGGAAATTTATCGTCTGCTAAAATGTTGTCTGCTAAATTTTTAAAAATAGCATTTTCTTTGATTTTTTTCAAAGAATACTATCAGAATAGCAAACAGTTTGGATCCTGATGAGACGCCACGTTCTGTGGCGTCTCATCTGGATCCANATGATTTCAAAATCCCTTGATGAACGACATAGTTATGGCCCGGACAAGCTCATTTATGGCCATTTTTGACCTTTGACCTCAAAGTGTGACCTTGACCTTGGAGATATTGACGTAATTCTTTCGCGCGACACACTGTCCAATGATGGTGAACTAATGTGCCAAATGATTTTAAAATCCCTTGATAGATGACATAGTTATGGCCTGGACAAGCTAATTTTCGGGACAGACAGACCGACCGACAGACAGACAGACAGACCGACCGACAAAGTGACTCCTATATAGCCCCCATTACCAATGGTAATGGGGGTATAAATATAGCCCCCATTACCAATGTAAATGGGGGTATAATAATGTTAATATGACATTTCCAGTTTTTGAACTAACTTAATGTTCTATAACTTTAAGGGGGATCTCGGTAATTCTACACATTGAAGCTTCCACTCGCATTTGTCAAGACCGCATTTCCGCGATGAAAATGGTATAACTTTAATTAATCTAACTTATCTTTCTGGATACCAAATGTCCGAGTTACATAAACCATATTAACACCGTTTTACCATTTTTGTTTATTTTTTTTCTAACAAAATAAACGAAACTCGTTGGAAAAAATGAGAACTAGGCATTCGATATCCAAGTGTGGATTAAAAGCGTTAATAAGTCACACCACATGTCTGAACACGTGTATATACCGTTATTTCAATAAGATATCACGTGTCACCTTCAAATAACATGTATAATGACAATCAAGTGCATTACTTTAAGAGTAATAAAACACAGCATGCATTAGGCTTCATGCTGAGTTTTATTTCTCTTAAAGTAATGCAGATGAAACTTGCTTCTAGTAGTCACCTAATAAATGATAAAACTATATAAAAACACCAACTATTATGTGATGATCAGATTGATAACATAAACTATTTAAATCTGCTAATATATTCGATAATAACATATTAAATTGTAATTGTCGTTGACAGTGTGGACGTTCAGTTGTTCGTCGGTACGACCACGTGCATTTATATATATTTCTTACAATTCTCGAAATCCTTTTTCGGCTTTGGAAACGGTATAAATGCAATGTCAACAACTTTTTTCTGGATATCGATTGCCCGAGTTACACAATCCGAATTGACACCGTTTAGCTATTATAATATACGTTTTTAAAGAGGAAAACAAACGAAACTCGTTGAAAATGTGAATAATTACATTCAGCGTGTCTAGACAATGGCGGACAGCTCGTTGGTAACTGAAGCGCCCATTTAATCGATGGCTGATTGGTCGATCGATATTTAGATAAGGATTTGATTGACAGTTGGCGAGATGTCAATTGAGCCTCGCTCTGGAAAAACTAGGTTTAATACATGTGCGTAAAGTGTTGTCCCAGATAAGCTTGTGCAGTCAATGGATGTTTGCTTACCAAAGCACCAGAACTGCTACTCTCACAGACACGATGCAAGAGTGTGAAATCTTTATTTATGGATATAAATAAACAGTTTCACATAAAGAAAATCTGTAGAGGTAAGCACACTGTACAAAATAAAAGCAGACATTTTTAAACACATCATTCAATTTCTTCTACACATAGAAATATTTATAAATCAATAGGACAGTTTTCTTTCCTCAAGAGTCACAACTTGCTTACTTTTGTTGGCAAAATCATAGATCAAAGCATTGTCAAGACATAATGGGGATGGCGACCCACTGGGAGATGCATATCTGGTTATCAAATATAAAACTACCCTGAATTACATCATAAGGGAACCGGAAAGCATGTGCAACTTGTCTTACAGAGTACAAGCATTAAAGTAGTATAAGGTATTCTGTACCAGGTAGATAAAACAATAGATAAGCTCACTTCTTCAAATGAAGGCATTAATATAAAAAGAATGCAAAAAGAATAAGAACGCTCCGGGTAATCCCTATAAACATATATGGGAATCAAGTAACTGCCAACTGAAGTTTTATCCAATTCTGCCCAATGATGTCATTTGAAAAATAAGTTGATGGACACACAGACGGCTGGACGGACAAATCGGTATCTAAATAGCTCAACATGAGCACGTTGAGTTCAGATTTTTGAAATTTTTAGTTTCCTATACAAATGAATAATGCCTTGCTATTTTCATTATGTACAAAGCAAAAATGATATCAAGCTTTATGTTCTAATATTCACCAAAAAATATGTGGTAATAACTTAAACATAAAATATTATAAACATTTCAACTGAACTTCACAATTATGGCAGTATTACTCACATAAAATATCATCATTACTAGCCGACATTATATCTTTTAAATAAATAAATTGTTAGTGTCCACATTCTAGACCGTACAACATTATGTGATACAGAAAGAGCCTTGTTCTTGGACAACTGGGCTTGAGGCATGTGCCTTAACCCTTTGCATGCTGGGTAATTTGTTGTCTGCTAAAATGTCGTCTGCTGAATTTCTAAAATTAGCATTTTCTTTGATTTTTTTCAAAGAATACTATCAGAATAGCAAACAGTTTGGATCCTGATGAGACGCCACGTTCTGTGGCGTCTCATCTGGATCCAAACTGTTTGCAATAACCTTCAAAATCCGGTTCCAGCACTCAAAGGGTTAATTGTCGCCCCAGATTATCATATGCAGTCCGCAAAGGCAAATCAAGGATGACACTCTCTGCGCAAACTGGATTTTTGTTTGGAAGAGACTTCATTTCAAAGAAAAATCCATAAAAGAGTAAAGTGTTGTCCCTGTTTAGCCTGTGCGGACTGCAGAGGCTAATCTGGGACAACAATTTACATTCAAGCATTAAGCCCTGTTTTCCCAGAACGTGACACAACTTTATGTGATACAAAAAGCTCTAATGTTGAGGAAATGGATCATCTCGCTTGTAACTGGTGTTTTTCAAGCAACTGTACAGTCTCTTTTTTAGCACTGAAAACAAAACATGTATTTTTTTTCAAATCTAACAATATATATATATATATATATATATATTTACAATTAATTGCACGTTTTGCCATTGATCTTGCACTGGTATGTAAAACATCAAAAATTATGATAAGAAGGTTTGTATATCAAAGTTTAAGTCATTTGCATAAAATGCGCACAGTTAAAATATAAGCAAGCTCTGTATATAAAGTACTATATAATTGTTTACAGAATTTATTCAAGAAAATCAAGTTATCTCCCTTGTTCTGTAAAACTCAATTTTATTATTTAATAAACCTTACTGCTTCATGTTATCAAAAACATTGCACTTAACAAGGAAAGAAATTTAAGTCCTAATCAGAAGTTAAAACATACCAAGGAACACTGCTGCAATTAATGAGATATTGGTAGTGATACAAGTAGTATGTAAATTATATTGTAATCAGACAGTCCCATACAAAACATTTTTTTAAATCTTGAATTGGACAAAAAATTATGATCCACACTTTTTTTTAATTTAAACCTATTTATTTCAGCTTGATAGCACTGAAAGGTAAAGGCTAATTAAGACACTTCCGAGTCTGATGTCTGGGAAGAAACTTTATTTATTTATTAAGGGATAATCTTAAGAAAGCTCTCTGAGTGTAATTGAACCCCGGAATTCCTGATCACAAGGCAGACACCATGTAAAACTGTGTTTTTTTAGGTCAAATTTCAGTCCCATTCCGAATGTCAAAAGGTGTATATTTTTCCCAAATGACTGCCTCAAATTCCCAATTGAATATATTTATTTTTGTAAATAAAATACAACAATTGGTTTTATTTCCCTATGAAGCTCTACAGGTTGAACCTTCATAAATATAATATTGAAAACACTTATTTTTTAATTGTTAAGTATTTATGAGCAGAAAATAAAATACACCATGAATTTCCCTTTTTTAGTCAAAACAACTGATTTTCCAAATCCAAAGGGAAATAGCCCCATTCCCAAAATGGTAAAAACAAACACTGGAAAATATAGAAAGAAATTGTGAACGTAGCTTAATCCCACCAACAGCTTATGTTTGATCTTGCATATCAATAAATATTTTTGAAATTCTGATGTATCAGAATGACTTTCACAATAACGTTAAACTTCTTTGCTTGTTATTATTTCAAAAGTATTAGATTATTTACTGTAAACCTTTATATATTTAACACTACTGATAAAATTTCCTGTAATTTCAGTTTTTTTCCATTCAATCTTTATCAGTATTGGAACTAGATGCCCAAAAGCAAACATTTCAGCCTGTAGGCAAGAATGAGAGAAGTGTTGTTTCATAAATTGCTGACCTACCTGCCATCTCGAACCAGTCGGTATGTTCCCTTGACAGACAGATCTACCACGGTTGACCCTTCCCTTGAGATTTCTGTGTCCCCTAACTGACCCCCATCACATATCAGATCTAGCTGGGGCCAGAGCTCTTGGAATTCCTGCAAAAAAACAAGTATCAAATAGTAAGAATTCCTTGGAACAAAACTGTGATGCAGTTATAATTCCTGAAAAAAACAAGTAAAAAAATTAGACAAAACTTAGTACCACGGTCAGAATTCATAAAAAAAACGTAACAAATAGCCAGGATTNTATAATTCCCGTCAAAACCCATACCAGAGAAAGACCGTACACGAACAGTGGGTATCTCGTCAGATAGGAGGAGCGATCAATATCATCGGATCGATATGACGTGAAATTATCTGAAAGCTTGGAAATAATGAATCTGTTTTTAACATTTTTATTTGTTGTTATTTCATTTTCAAGCACTTTTCCAGCCAAATTCAAGCACTTTTTAAGCACTTTTCAAGGCTATGGTTGAAAATAAGCACTTTTAAGCACTCTAGATCGTTTTTAAGCACTTTTCAAGATAAACCTTGATTTTCAAGCACTTTTCAAGGTTTGTACGAACCCTGATACATAATATTGGGGGCATATGGTTTACATCTTTAGCCAACAATTTACCTAAGTCGTAGCCCAGTATGACCTTGGTCGTAGCCCAGTATAAGCTAGGTCGTAGCCCAGTATGACCTAGGTCGTAGCCCAGAATGACCTAGGTTGTAGACATGTATCACCTACCTGCCATCTCGAACTAGTCGGTATGTTCCCTTGACAGACAGATCTACCACAGTGGACCCTTGCCTTGAGAACTCTGTGTCCCCTAACTGACCCCCATCACATATCAGATCCAGCTGGGGCCACAGCTCTTGGAATTCCTGGAAAAAAATGATAAAAAATTCAGAATTCCTGGGAAACAAATGTAATGCAGTTATAATTCCTGAAAAACAAGCAAAAGTCAGAAGGCTGGTAAAACAAATAACAAATACTCAAAATTCCTGGGAAAAAAGAAACAATGTCAGAATTCATTGGAAAAAATTAACAAATAGTCAGAATTTGTGAAAACTAAGTAATATACAGTAAGAATTCCTAGACTTTCTTGAAAACAATTAGCAAATTTAAGAAATCCTACAATCTTGAAAAAAAGAAGGCAACAGTTAGAAGTAACTGGTGCTATGACTTGTTTACTCAAGACGACTTCAATAATAAGTTCTAAATATTCAGGTTACCTTTGCATGCTGTCTTTGGAGAGTGAACTTTCATTAAAAAGTATAGGATTTGTCCATCTACATGTAAACTAGAGAGCCATGATGGTTTTAAAACCCTCAACTGAGTTAGATGTACACATCTTGTCGAAGACTTGACCTGATGGCCTTGTTTTTTGATACCACTTGACCCAGATTCAAACATAGCCTTGATATTGTAAAGATAAACATTCTGCCTAAGTTTCAGCAAGATTGAGTCATAAATGTAGCTTCTAGGGTGGAAACAAAGTTGTTGTTTTAAGATTCGACTTGTCGCCCTATAGTTTTTGAACACTGGTGACCTACATTTAAATTTATGCTTTATATTGTACTGATAAAGTTTCATCAAGAGAGTGTCATAAATATGGCTTATAGACTAAATTTGGCCAATTTATAATGGAAATTTAACTTTATACATGCATTTCTTAAGGTATTCCTGGGTTTTTGTTATTACAATTTACTACAACTACATGTATTCAGATTTCTTGAGATGAGTAAATATCCAAATCTTGCAATTCCTCACCTGTATATTAAGGGTGCTCCTAGCAGCCGAGATATTTGCACTGGTTAGAGCGATAGGTCCCCCGCACCTGCGGGCGAGCTCAATGATGAAGGGATGGTTTGGAATGCGTATACCGACCAGCAGTGTACCGGGATTCAGATCTGGGTTGAGGTCCTCTGAGCGCTCCAGCACCACGGTCACTGGGCCAGGCAGCAGTGCATCTAGGAGACCCGGCGGCAGATCAGACGTACTCCATCTAGGGGTGATAGAAAATCCAATTTGGTTGGGCGGGTAAACATAATATTATATTGATCTGTTTTTTTCTTCATTTTTATGATTGCACAATTTTACAATTATGAAGTACATGCACTACTCAGGCTTTCCAGCAGGCCTTAACAAAAAACAAGAAGAAAACTAGGAGTGCTCTGAACAAAAAAAACTAGGAAAAAACAAGCAAATTCGTAGAATTGATATCCCCCGCACCATATATTTTGTTTAAAGATGGGTGCAAATCGGACGGATGAACATACAACGATACAAAGGACCATTACTCCGTTATTAACAGATGGTGTACAATGCCATTTGACTTGCATCATCGTCTTATCCATATATATACTCATACCATAAGTTTCAATGAAATCCGCCAAAGCACTTCCAAGATATGGCTCCGGACACAAAAGTGCCTATAGTAAAAAGCATTTTTTCAGGATACAAAGGGCCATAACTCCGTTATTAACAGATGGTGTACAATGCCATTTGGCGTGCATCATCGTCTTATCCATATATATACTCATACCAAGTTTCAATGAAATCCGCCAAAGCACTTCCAAGATATGGCTCCGGACACAAAAGTGCCTAT
>VMBQ01000855.1:136831-165586 GCA_007657795.1 Dreissena rostriformis | reverse complement strand
GTGACCTTGTTTTTAACCCGGCATGACCCATATTCGAACTTGACCTAGATATTGTCTAGATACAACTTCTGACCAAGTTTCGTAAAGATCGGATGAAAACTATTTGAATTAGAGAGCGGACAACATGCTCAATGTTTAAAACGCACTAAGTGACCCCGTGACCTAGTTTTTAACCCGGCATGACCCATATTCTAACTTGACCTAGATATTGTCTAGATACAACTTCTGACCAAGTTTCGTAAAGATCGGATGAAAACTATTTGAATTAGAGAGTGGACAACATGCTCAATGTTTAAAACGCACTAAGTGACCCCGTGACCTAGTTTTTAACCCGGCATGACCCATATTCAAACTTGACCTAGATATTGTCTAGATACAACTTCTGACCAAGTTTCGTAAAGATCGGATGATAAATATTTGAATTAGAGAGCAGACAAGCTTGTTACGCCCGCCCGCCAGCCAGCCCGCCCGCATTCGCCAAACTAAAAACCATTTTTTTCCTTCGGAAAACCTGATTAACAAAATCAATTAGAAGGGAACTTGGGAACCCATGGGTCAAGTAAGCTCTGGAAATAAGCATACTTTATATAAATGATGTCATTGTCTATCAACCTGTATGTGCTAAACAAAAATATTGCAGATGTGTTTCCTCAGAAGTTCAAAATTGTTCCAAGCTTTTACAGAATTTTCAAATTGGGTTGCCACATTAGTGCCCCTGCTGGAGGAGATCTTGGTCCAATTTTCACTCCTATCGCTCCTTTGAAGAAAGGTGGTGTTGTCATTCCATGTAGACATGCTGTTGCTGTTGATGACGCTATGCATTATTCAATTCTGTGATTAGTTTCTTGCTTCAATATTTATCATGCACACACCATGACACAATTTACACATGTTCAGCGTAATAAAATAATACGGATTGGATGTCAAATCAAGGCATTTCTATTTTATAGAATGTGTTTACTTCCGGAAAATAGAGAATGCTTGTGTTTAATGAAATTCTAAAATACATTTATCATCATTATTTGCCAGAAATTGAGAGTTTTTGTAAGTAATTTACTGACTAAAGTTAAGGTGGAATGATTGATCGTTTTAGGTTTCCCACGTTTTGGTCAAATATTCCGACAATTATTAAGGAAAAGGACGTTTGGACCTGAAAAATTCTACCATGTATACAAAATGGACTTTTGGGAATGTAAAAAGGCGGACGCTTGACGTTGTTTGCAGATGGGCGTTATTCGCAGGTAAAATATATAGTTAAATCATTCGGGAGGAAATTGATGTGGTCGTTTTGGACAGGTGGTCGCTATTCAAAGGTGGTAGCTGGGGCGGGTTGGACTATTTTATCATATAAACAAGATTCACTGTTTTTTACAAAGAGCAATTTGCAAGTATACAATGTGTAAAGGGTAGACACATGATGGCATTTATATAAAGATATAACGAAACAAAATCAGTTCATTAAAACCTGATCAAATACTAACTGGCAATATAACTTGAATATTGTAAACAAAACCTGTCATGTATTGACATTTTAAACAGTGTTTGAGATGCCCCCTAGTCCATATAAACGGACTCCCTGAGAGCCTATGATAATTTTNAAAGGCTCTCAGGGAGTCCGTTGGCTACCTAACTGGCCTGCGTGTTTTTTACCACATTATCCATTATGGCTACAAGTACAACTGATCCGTAAATTCATGAATACCACTGCGGAGTAAACATAACACAAATATATATTGTTTAAATTTGAAACCAAACTTTTTGCTGTGACATAAACTGAAAGAAAAAAAAATCAACATTGCATTTGAAACTAACCTTTTTCAGACAGCTTCATGATTCTCACGCCATTTGTGGTCGACATATTGTTCTTCGGTTTAATAAAATGGCCTGATGATTTAAACAGTTTGAATAAACCTCCTGAGAAAGCTCTCATCGCCTATAACACGATAGCAGTATTTCAAACGTGTTGCATCAGTGGGCGCTGACATTTTGAAATGTTGGTACCCGAGCTCTACTGAATTATTTTGGAAGTAGGAAAGCAGTAGACCGGTTAGAGACCACTATATACTGTCAATCAAGAAGATAGTAAAGAAAGGTGGACCGCCCTATGAAACCAACGACAGAACATCAAGTTACCTAGAAATTACGAGAAATTAACATAATATGTTATAGTATAACTTCAAAATATCAATGAAAGATTTTTTAACTGTCGAGTTCTCTGTAATATGTTTTTTACACCCCTCCCCACATTTTTGGAATGTCCGTTCCACGGCGGTAACTCAGCTTTCATAGTTTTTATATTTGAATTAAAGACAATCGGATGTCACAAATACTTTCTTTTCTTATAATGATTCTGGAGCTAAACAATCTTAATTGCAGTGTCAGCGTACCGGTGCCAGAACCGAATTTCCGCATGCCATGTTATATACAAAACATATGCTAAGGTATAGTCCGCGAAAACATGAAATATTTTCCAAAAAAACGAAATATGACTTTTTGTATGTGTACTTTATCAACACAAATATGTTTCATTGCTTTCATAAATATACAGTATTAGGGGAATTTAAGGGGTTTTATTATAACTTAAGCTTAAACAACGATCCTGGTGTTGTACTGCATTATTTCGGCCCTAGGTCTAAATGAACCCACCGCATAGTTAAATCGAAAACTAATAGTATTTTATGAATGTTTAGGTTTTAGGGCTATAGCACGACATTTTAATTGTCCGTTCTTTCTCCACATATAACTTATTGTCATGATATTCTGCAACCAAATCAAATTTTAAAAATAACCGACAATTAATGATTCTCGGACATTACAAGTTGGAAATCCTAAATTGGGTTGCCCGATTGTTTGTGAACCACTTGATTACAAATTTCACTCTTATGAACACCGGAAACACAGTCATCGGAACAAAAAGGCGAGAATTCAATACCTGCCGATAGAGCAACACAGTCAAAAAACGAGCCAGCCCCGGGTCCAAAAACAACCTACGCAGAGGCCTTGAGCAACGGGGCACGTGTAAATCTATAACTGCATATTTCAACTCTTCAAACATCGTTGGACAGCCTAACAAAAACCGTTGCGCAACTAGAAGCAGCAACCACTTAAAGGGGAAACGATAGAAACGTTTTGTCCATGTTTCAGACCGAAAAAACATGGCGGAAGACAAAGAAACGGCTTCGCAAAATTCAGANACCAGTTGTGTTATGTACTTTTTCAAAAGTGGAACATAAATGTAATACATGTACATTTGATATCACATGTTATGGAGCGTTTGTCAATTTTCTTTAATATTGAACGGCAGGCTATTGTGTGCAGCTGAGGAGGAACAGAAGCACAAATAACTCAATATTCTTTCATGTAGGACAAAGATAGGATATGTTTTCATACTGTGACTGCTGGAAATGATACCTCCTAAATTGTCGCCACATAATATTTATGATAATTGATATGGAGATAATGTCAATAAAAAAGACACGTTTTTAGTAATTGTTGGCGAAAGCTTAGTCATAGCGTATACATGTGCAGATGTTTTTAGTCCTCAAACTCACAGGTTACTGTTATGTAAATGAATTATTAACTCAAAAATTAACCTTTATAGTAATATTATACAATATTAAGTAAAATAAGTGGCTAGGGTGTATTTAACTTAAATGGCAGGATATCTAAGAGCTTTAGATTTTCCCAAATTCATAAGTCTAGTTTTTATACAATTTTCAAAACAGTTGATAGGCAAAGCGTTTTTTGTGTGCTTTTATTGAGGTTAATTAAATATGTAGTTATCTCTAATATGTAAATGAATAAAAGAGAAAAGACGGGTTAGTGACGCAAAACATTGTCAAGTTATTGTATACAACCGATTTTTTGCTTTGTCTGTTTGATTAAGATTTATGCTGTATTATCATTGACAAAATGGATAAATATAAATAGTTGTGTTGATCACAATTTATCAAAAAAGTGAAATTTCTATGGAAACCGCCTGTCCGTTGATGACTAATTTCGTGGTTTAGAGCTTTGTTTCATAGTGAATAACACATTTTAGTTTCATGTTATAACCAAAACAATTGTATCCTAACGTTATTACTAAACCATTTTATCCTCATGTTATTACTTAAACCATTTTACTATTATGATTTAAATCAAACCATATTATCAGTATGTTTTTACTAAAACCTACCTTGTTGCAATGTCTTGAAATCGAGTTTAACTGTTCAAGTAATGACTGGGCGTTAAACTCTGTCGCCATGACGCTAGGATCCCCTGACATGGTCGATGTGTTGTTCCTGGTAAATTCTTAGACTGATGCTGAACTCTTTCTTTACCTGAAAAAACATATGATACGCGCTCTGAGAAAAGGGGTTTAATGCATGTGCGTAAAGTGTCGTTCCAGATTAGCCTGTGCAGTCCGCAGGGAAAAAATCCGTCAAAACTTAATTTTCGTCAATAAGAGTCTTCCTTTAAACGCAAAATACAATAAAAGCGGAAAGTGTCGTCCCTGATAAGCCTGTGCGGACTGCACAGGCTAATCTGAGACGACACTTTACGCGCATGCATAAAACCCCCTTTTCAAAGAGCGCGGCCCATGTACTCTTGATTAATCGTATGTCACATATTTCTTATCATGTGTTGTGATAATTAAGCAATTTAAGTGCATGCAGATTTGTATCGTTTTATTACTTTCGGTTTCTATCGGTATGTGAACTACGTAGTTGTAGACGCTTGAGTTAATTTTTCATAGCTGTTTATCATCAGCAATGAAGTTCATTTACACATAACTTTCTTATCTGCTATCATGTGATATGTTGTGTTAAACAGTAAATCTGGTGTATACATATTTAACCCGCGGCATGCGAACATGGGTTTTATGCATGGACCCGGTTGATCAAAATTTTACGGCCATCTAAGGTAACAGTCTGTTAACTTCAGACTTCGAATAAAAATAATGTTGAAAGCAATTGTATTATCAAACATATGCAAATTATTCGATCATTCGTTTTTAATGAACATATATATTCAAGGGTGAACAATAAAGTGACATAAATGATTTGATCGAAAAATTAACGGCTGAAAGCTTAACTGGTCGTTTAAGTTTTGAACAACCAGGCCCTGGAAGGCTGGTCTGGAGCTACGCTATCCGCATATGGCATAACACCCATTTCCGCATGACGCGGCTAATTTATTCATAACATGCGCATACAGACATATACACAGACTTAGTGGATTGATTTTCACATAGAGCGTTTTGTAAGTCGTTTCGGTAGGTAGATTTTCTAAACATAATGTGAAGAGTTAACGCATGAAAGAAGTTTATCGTTTTTAACATTTGCAATGTTAAAGCACGGTTAAAGATTTCGAACTCTGCACTATTTTTACGTAACAAAGATTGTTATTAACCTGCTTGCAAATGTTAAGTCCTTTAACGTTTATCGATAGCGATTGAGGGTTTAATATTTTTAAACTTGCAATGTTACTTTCAATGATATAAATTATGAAAATATCTTCTACTTTTTTTCACCTGTTCCATCTTGATAAATTACGGGTAAATATTGGAACAGGTGAAAAAAAGTAGAAGATATTTGCATAATTTATAAAAATAACTTTAAATCCCTGGACACATCTCTTAGACCAACAGAGAGACAACTTATTTATTAGCTCTCGATATTATTATTTTCAATTTGAATATTTGGTTTATACATTTATTGGCGAAGGTTTATATATACGACTTTTGTTGTGGAACAAAAGTCAACGCTGCTTGGAAAACAATAATAGTTTTCACTTTCTGATATCAGTGTGCACACGTGTCCCATTGTCGAATTCGGTTAGATGTGTACACATTACAAATACCGTGTGAATGAACTTTGTGGACCAGGAAGTTAAATGATAAACAAACAAACTAAACGAATACATATTAAACTCTTTAAAACCAGTAAGAATCTTTAAACCTTACACTTATCTTACCTCCTATGCCTGATAAAAAAAATCCACTTGTTCATTTGCTTCACATATAAATATATTTCATGTTAACATGTAACACACATAGCCATTTAACCTGCAGTACACGATTCATTCGTAACAAAGTGAGCTACCCCGGCTAGCCACAATTTCCTCTTGTCGCTTAAGCGAGTACATAATCACTGGGGGCTGACGACGTCAAAGCGTAGTCCGTTTNTTTCGTTTAAATGATGTCTCTTCTTAGCGAAAATCCAGTTTAGGTGGAAATTGTCGACCCGGATTAGCCTGTGCGGACTGCACAGGCTAATCTGGGACGACACTTTACGAACATGCATAAGGCCCAGTTTTCTCAGAACACAACTCATTTATCAAGCATATAGCAATGTGATATATGCAATGTAAGCATATATAATATTTAAAGTAAGTGACGAGAAATAACTCAAACTGAAAAGCATCTTGTTTACATTTAATTTCCATTTTTTTTCAATATTTTAAATACAGGAATGCAAAACGAACATTTAAGCATTATATTCCCATTACATGTGTTAGACCTTTTGGCCGACTTTTACATACGGAACTTGGCAATCATGATTAAATGTTTTACTGATACACAGCAAAACAAGTTAAAATAACATAAATGGCTGATCAATGGCCTGTCTAGAACGATCATCGCACAACAATATTTAATAATAAATGTTTCGAATAAAAGTAAGAAAATTATGCGTTGTAAAAATTCGTTGTGTAATAGACAATTTCATGCGCATTTTATCCGTTCATGCTGGGAGCTATGTTATTTTTCATTTACATTATTTACAACAGTTGTAACTATATTAATTTCAAAAACGATTAAAGTATTGAAAAAAAAATGTTAACGCACAATTTATAAATCACACTTCTTTGTCACAAATATGATGAAAGCGTTTTACACGTGCTGACAGTTACTTTCCCTTAGTCTTGCCGTTCAACTCCTTTGCATACCGTTTTGTAGCGTTTTTAAACTTTTCTAGTTCTGAGCGCGCACTGCCACATTCTCTGCCGTGCTGACATGACGTCACACTGATAGTCCTGTGTAACGCATGGCCGTCGTGCCCATGACCAGCATGATGTCCCTTCTCGTCTCCACTGGACTCATCGCTACTGCTCTCACCTCCAACGGTTATAGCGATATTAGAATCCGTGTCAGAATGACGTAGTAAGGTCCTGTTCTTTGACCTACTGGGTGATCCGAGACCCGGAATATCGCCGTATGACTGACGCCTCCTCTCGAACAACTCCGACGGTGGTCGCGTGTCAGCCTTGGCGCTTTTTGGCGGCTGTTTTGGCGAGGCCTTACTTACAGCGTTTCTGGCAACCTGCTTCATCCTTTCCAATCGATCCAAGGCGCCGGTCGACGAGCTCTTCTTCAGTTTGGAAAGCTCATCCACTATCTCAAGTCTCTCGGAGTTGATTTTGATGATACTTTTGTACAGCTTTTGGTCCAGATCGGACTTTTGCTCCGACAGTTTGTGCTCGTGCCAGTGTACCGACCTCTCTGCCATACACGAGGACGTTGTCCGTCCCACCGTACTGCAGGACAACAGCAGGGACTCTTTCAGTATGTTGTTCTCTTTGACATCTTGTTTGCTTTCGTTGTTCGTCGTTGTCATTTTCAAATATATCCAGTAATTAAAAAAAAATATAGTAGTACGATACCACAAACTAAACAAAGTTGTTTCACAAAGACTTGAACAAAAGGTAAGCATGCGGTGACAGACGTTTTTTACCACACTGGAGCCCCACTTAGTTTGAGTGTATGACAAGAAGTAAAGAATTTCGCAACAAATGATATGATCACCTTTATTGCATTATGTGCTATATATGGATGCCATTCAGTAGATTATCATAAAAAATCATTTAACATGGTGTATAATATTTAGCCGATATGTAATAACTCTTTTACGACAAGATAAGCACTTATCGCATTTGATGTCGCGCAATATTCGCGAGACAAACACTTGACAGAAGGCGAAATAGTGCCTCCTCAAGTAGCAATAAACTCCCGATGCAGGAGGGGGTCTATGTTCTGTCAAATGCTACTGACGTGCGGATAGGTGTAGTCATATATCCACCGGTATAACATATAAATAACGGGCATAATCAGGCAAAGGAATGCTCGTAAATTCACTTTCTGTCTTTTAAAGTTTACCGCGCTCTGGGAAAACGGGCCTTAATGCATGTGCGTCAAGTGTCGTCATAGAATTGCTAGCCTCTGCCTCTTTTATTATGGTATTTTTCGTTTAAAGAAAGTCTCTCCTATGGGAAAGTCCAGTTTAGGCGGAAAGTGTGAACTGCACAGGCTAATCTGGGACTCCAATTTACGCACATGCATTAAGCCCCGTTTTCGAAGAGCTAAGCTTAAATTCACATTATCGTCCATGTCCCAGTATGTGTTTTCGAATGCATAACTTATAAACACTATTTTATGAAATAATACAATACTCTGTCTGTTAAGACAAGCGGTTAAAACTTCGATAATGCAGTTTTCTGTAGATATATTTAGTCAAGGATCTGTTTAACTTAATGCTCGTGAAAGTGAATTTGTCTTTCTTTGACCTCATATTACTTCAGAATTTTAAGAACGAATGATTTAAATTAAGCAAACATAAGTTAGATCACTGGTTGCCATTAATGCATGTTATTTGCACGTTCGTTTTGAAGATCTTTAAACGATATTTATAACGTTTTAACATGAAGGTAAGGACTGATCCAAAAATGGAACTTTTTTATTGATTAAATGTTTTTATCCAGAGGATCAAGTATCACATGTGTCTTGTTCTGAGATAACTGGGCAAAATGCTTGTGCGTAAATTGTCATCCCAGATTAGCCTGTGCAGTCCGCACAGGTAAATCAGGGACGACAATTTACGCTTTTATGAAATTTTTCGTTTAAATAATGTCTCTTCCTAGCGAAAATCCAGCTTAGGCGGAAAGTGTCGTCCCGGATTAGCCTGTGCGGACACCACATGCTAATCTGGGACGACACTTAACGCACATGCATTAAGCCCCGTTTTCCCAGAGCGCGGCTCAATCACTTTCGGTGAACAAAAGCTTTATAAGCACACAATAATACCGTGGTATATCCGAATAAAAAAACGTTTCTTCAAAGGGACTTGTCCACATTTTGGTAAAATGACAAATTTCTATTTTCACCGATAATTTGGAAAATACCCGTGTTACTGACATTGCGTTTAAAATACAATGATTATTACAAAGTTTGTTTGGGGCAGTGGTGGTGAGTTTGCTTTTCCCCATAAAGGTCAAAGGGTTCGAATCTGGGGCGGAAAACATTTAATTTAACTTATTTTTGATTTTAAAATTATTTTAAAAAAGTTCGAATAGTAAAATTGTGTTGGTAAATACCTATAGTGACATTTTTTAAGTACGAATATCTGTGAACAAGTCCCTTTAACAGATTCTAAAAAATGTTGACTTATGTTATTGTAAGGAGTAATCGATTTGCGAAAGAACTGTGTAAAGTCTTTGACGACTCTCATTTTATTGAAAACTTATTAACAGGAATATTGATTTAAATTTAGCTTGATGAATAATTGCTGAAAAAATAGCTACCCGCATAACTCAAATGATTGTAAAGGAAAACGCGACTTTTTAAGGAAAATGGAATACAATTCTATAACACCGATCACGCCTAGCGGTTTGCGCAAAAAATCTTGTATGTTTGAGCGTATGGACCTATTACATTGTAATTGTAATATTCGTTTTCGCTCACGATTCCATCATTTGTTCCTTAAATCATAAAACAGGTCTGTGTTAATTTACGTGACCGATACAATTACAGTAGGTTGAAGTGATTCATGTGGCTTGTTTTAATATTCTATTTNAAATCTGCAGTTAAAAAACAAGAATACAATTTAAAAAGGGAAAAAAAAGTAAACCTCATCAGGGCTCGAACCAGTGACCATCGGGGTCCTGGAGTAAAAACCAATTAGACCGCTCGGCCATCCTGACAAGTATGTACGATAGCCGTATTTTATACCATATATAAGCAATCCTCGTAGTTTTACAAAATATAGCGACAATAACAGAACTTTCCAAATTATTCAATCGTTTCGCGTCGAACGACGCTTTATGATTTTGAGGTTTTCAAATCGTCAAAAGATGCATATAATGGATATTTAAGAGCATTGTAAATGGTCAGTATTACTATTTCCTCAAAAATATCATAACAAACGCGAAAATTTGCGAATATGAAACAACTTTTTTTAATTTTGTCAATTTACCAATCTGTTGGACGGCCCCTTTAACAAGAATATTGATTTAAATTTAGCTTGATAACTAATTGCTGAAAAAAATAGCTACCCGCATAACTCAAATGATTGTAACGGAAAACGCGACTTTTTAAGGAAAATGGAATACAATTCTATAACACCGATCACGCCTATCGGTTTGCGCAAAAAATCTTGTATGTTTTAGCGTATGGACCTATTACATTGTAATTGTATTTTTCGTTTTCGCTCACGATTCCATCATTTGTTCCTTAAATCATAAACAGGTCTGTGTTAATTTACGTGACCGATACAATTCCAGTAGGTAGAAGTGATTCATGTGGCTTGTTTTAATATTCTATTTTATTGCGTGTATGATCAACTTTTGGAGTCTAACACGTAATAGATTTTCAAAATATACCGTAAATACACCTAAATATTGTTTTAACGTAGGTCGGTTGACCTGAAGCGAACATATTATTTGAGCCGCGTTATGGTAAAATGGGGCTTAATGCATGTGCGTTAAGTGTCGTCCCAGATTAGCCTGCGCAGTCCGCAATTTCCGCTTAAATGATATTTTTCGTGTAAAGGAAGCCTCTTTACGCACATGCGTTAAACCCCGTTTTCCCAGAGCGAGGCTTATTTATTGTGTTAGTAATTTGTTGTGTTTTGTGTTTTACATTCGTTGGAATCGGTTGTGCTGCTGATGACATTTCCTCTCCATCTTCATTTTCTCTACATAAGTGTTTCGACCAGAGTGTTCAATGATCATTTTTCCTAATAGCAATAATGCGAAACTGCATGCTTGAAACATTTTGTTTACATGAGAAAGACGACATATATACACTTTTTCAACGCATTTTATTTAATTTTATTTTATAAATGCATTTGAGCAGAAATGCAATGATCATTGCAACAATAAGCATCAAACAAACAATTAAGTGTCAATGATCATATAACACGAGGCAAAAGCAACTAAGATAAATTGCACAAATCCGTTTCATAAACTCATGTTTCTCTACACTTTAACACAAAAGCTGTAACAACAAAAGCAATTTTCTACAAGAAAACATATGTTGCAAATACGTTAAAAAAATTCGTATAATCGTCCACTACATATCAGAATGTAAATTAGACTTTGCATATCTGACGTCTTCTGCACAAACTGGTCCTCAGCAACGAACGGCACGTAGGTCCAGGTTCCAGTTTCGGACTAGCGCGTCGCGACTGTAGCGAGCTGAACTGCCCAACGAGGCTTTTGAAGCTCTTTCAATAACCTTTTGAATCGTAGAACGCAAGGAGGTGGCGATATCTAACCCTCAACGGCTTTTGAAGGTTCTGGACACGTCGAGACTATGTCTGTTGAACACAACATTTCCGAGCTGACACGCGTAACGACGGTGCTGGTTTTCGGTTCGCGCAAGCTTCAAACGTTCCTCTTTCGTAATGACACTCGACCGTGCTCGTTTCGTAATATATTTCTGTTCAGTGTTCTCCTTTCCATCCTCGGTCATCTCGTCACTACACGTATTGTCTCTGAGCAACACTTTTGCGAATTTCGCCCTCGGTGAGTTGCGTCCTTGTTCTTTTATGGCTTCGCGCTTTCCTGTCTTGACCTTGATCTGTGATAGTACATACTTGAGCTCGTTCATCTCTTTGGTCATCTTCGCCATCGTCTCCGTCTGTTTCGACTCCAAGCTACTGATGATTCTATGACATTTATTCTCCGACACCTGATTGGCCTTCTCCGCGAAACTCGTAAACGTTGACACATTGTCTGCCTTGCTGATTACCAACGGTGCTAGCAATACTCTGTCCATTTTGCAAGATTCCATTTTATTTCACGTAAGTAATTTTTCTCTCAGGCACAATTAAAACAATAATGTTCTTCTTAAAGTATTTTAGAAGTGCTCGTCTTGACGTTCGGTTGAGAACTGATTGTTTGCAAGATCATGATGATTTCTTTTATAGAGAAAGTTTCACCCAGTTGGCTTTCACGTGGGGCATGCTAACACACACCCGAACAGCACGAAATACCCCATTGTAAACACTATTCTATTCATATTGAATGTCAGCCTTTGTTTATCTGCCTCTTAATCAAACGAGCAAAAGCACAGGGCGCGATAGGTCAACAAGGTGATTTCGATTTTCATTTCTTCGAGGGGGCCAATTCCGAAGTAGTTCTTCTTGTAATGAAAACGTCATGCACTGATACCTAACGAGGCCTGGCGCGTAACACTATACTCTCAGTGGGTCTTAATGAACTTTCTTTATGAACTATTGTCATTGTCGTTTGACGAGCACCCTAGACGAGTGTGGTTTACTTTCCTACTGTTGACCAAATTATTATTGAAAAACAAATATAACATTTATGATTTTACATGATATTTTGCCAAATACGAAGCGAATTTTCATGGGTTGGATATAGTTTACTTGAATGCACTTTGACACCTACCCAAGCAAATAAGACACTCGTCTCGTGCGTGATTAATATGTTTAAACGTTCTTAATATGCACTTAAATTACGCGCATTAACGCTGTTTCTATCTAAACGTTTCTAGGTTTTCAAGAGTTATTAATTGAAACTAATGTTTGTTTAACAGTTGGATAAATTTATCGCGTTCGATTTTAATGTGAACAAATACAAAAATATGTCCATAATTGAAAACAACCCTTGCAAAATTAAACTTATTTATTTGACGAATTGGGTGTATGAAAGTTTTTAGCGCATAAAACAGATCAGAACGGAACAAATATTGTATTCACTTAAACATGTTACAGCTCATCATGATACACAATTCATAATATAATAAGTTCATATATTCATACCTGCGTAAAATAATGAGTAATTAAGATATTAATAATGAGAAAGCAGGTAAATAACATCACATTTATATAATATACTACACTGTCTATTAACTATGAATCTAATTACCTGCCTGTATGGGTAAAATGTATCAGAGTGCGTGTCTGCATGAGAGTGTGTAATTTTACACAGCGTATGTTTATACCTAAACAACGCTATAAAAGAATCCCTTTAATAACGGCAACCCATTAAAGATGGAGTGCCATAGTGGTGTTCATTGAGTACACGAGTAATACATCTATCTAAAAGGTATACCGGTCGGATTTCGATATTACAACAATCAATTATTTACGGACAAATGTTCTTACAATTTACTTACTAAGAAATCAGACTCGAACGTTTAACTAATCAAATTGACAGAACATGAACTTGGTTCATCGTGATAGTATGCACTAGTAACCTAGTTAAACACAT
This sequence comes from Dreissena rostriformis, assembly GCA_007657795.1. Lineage (NCBI taxonomy): Eukaryota > Metazoa > Mollusca > Bivalvia > Myida > Dreissenidae > Dreissena > Dreissena rostriformis. Next base: position 152,092 of record VMBQ01000855.1, on the reverse strand, counting down.
GTACCAGTTTACACACAACTGTTTGGACTTATTTCGAGACATACTGTACACAAGCATTCGCAATTAACGTGTGTAAAACAACGTGACGTAAAAAGCACACAAATAAACAGTATTGAGTTTTATTGGTTCCAAATCCAAATGCCTTTAGCTAAATGTTATTTGCATAAATGCGCAATGCAAATAAAACAATTATAAAAACATTGCGATACAATTTATTCGCAGTTTAAACATTCATTAGTTTGAAAATGGCCGATTATAATAACCACTTTATTTGTTAGAATGTGTACAATACACACATCGTTGTGTACGACAGTGCGTCGTTAAAGACAAAAATGTACATTTCGGCACCAAAACGGCGCATGTGACCATAACGAATCACCCTTTATAAGGCTTATATTATTTTTAAATAATGAAAAGATTCTTTAACAAAACGCATACAGCTCGATACTCTAAGTTTAAACCAACTCTAAGTTTCCCTTTCAATGGTAGGTATCCGGTTTGCAAATAATCGCATATTATATTACGTTTAGTCTTTAACGAGAGCGAAGAGACACAAAGGGTAAACGGACAACTTTTGAAGGCGACGGTTTAATTGATTTGTTAGCATCTGAACGTTACATTGAAGGCGATGGCATCAGATCCAACCAGCGGAAAGTATAGAAATGTCAGACTGGAAATGATTTAAATTAGATTGCTTCTATCGGACTTATTTTTTCAATCATGTATGTTTAATGGAATTGATGAGTGTCTACTACCTTATTAGGGCCAGTATATGCGATACTAATGCATTTTTGTTCAAACCAGATACAATATTAAGAAAGCGATTTATGGAAAGCATCAAAGGGTTGCCATTTTACGGTTTATATTGCAACGCAAGCAAACACTATTAGGCCTGATAATTGCCTCTCGACATAATACTTGTTGCTTTACTCATTTTACATGTTTACTCAATAATACAGCTGCATTCTGTTATGGAGGAAAATAGCAAAACTCAAATTTATAAACCACCATGTCTTTTAAACGAATACTTGAATGAAACTGCTGCATCTCTGTCAATAAGCCCTATGTAATGCATATATAAGTGAAAACCTTTAACTGGCTGAAGAAATTATGGAGGATGTCAGAGACAACAACATAATCAATTTAAATCACATCCATGGATCTAAAAGACAGTTTCGGAAAACTGAAAAGAAAACAAAATCGTTAGTGGAAAAATGCTTTATTAAGACTTGAACACTTATTTTTTTATGTTTGCTTGTTTGTTGAGAAGATGTATGTCTCGTCAGTGCCTTTGTTTTGAGCCGCATTGTTTGGAAATTAGTTGCTCGCCATAAATTATTGATTGATTAATTGATTGATTGATTGATTGGGTATCCCTAGTTCTTGTCCAGCTCCGGTGCAGCGGAAGGTTCAATGTGTGATTATTTCAATATATTATATCCATTGGCATTAGGTGCTTGCAAACACGAACATTTTGCAATACCTTTCTCGTTCAGCCATTTACTGAGACCCTTGCATAAATACATGTACATTAAAATATGTATTTATGTATTTATTCTTTGTTGGAGATGGATGAATGGTGCATTGTTACTTGAATTCAAAATAAGGAATACGTTATTTCAGAATAAATGCTTCTGTTGCATTCGTTGCGTTTTTTTTTATTGCAATCACCGTTCTATTTATAACCTTCGTTTTAAACAATGTCACAGCTCGAATGGCCGAATGGGTTATTAGATTTCCTTTTATTATTAAGCATAGTATCAATTGCTAAGATAAGCATTCAAAACAGATATTGTTAAAACACATTCGCCAACCTGATATGATTGTATTTGAGATTTTTAAATTCAACCCGTGTAAGCTTTTATTGTTTTACAATTTGTCGGTTGACAGTCCACTTGTTTTCAGTTGACATATGGGTATTAAGTTAAACACGTGGTTTTCATGCCGAGAAGTAATTTATTACAAAATAAAGTGCTTCGCATTTTACTCGTATAGCCATACAGAAAAACATTAAAACTGTATCGCATGTGAAATGGCGGACAGTGGACTATTTGATGATGATTTTGATGTTTATACAATCGGATTTACCGAGAACCAGTACCAGGCTTCTGCAGAAATAATCAGTCCGCCTCCCTCGGAAAACCGTGCGTTCAGTTCCCCAGCCTTGGACTATGCCGAGAGACATAACAGGGGAGAGGAGAAATGCTTCCTTGACAACAGCTTCAACCTCGAGAGGCAAAGATCCAGGTCCGTCAGCAAAATACACAACAACATTTTGGGACTTATGTTTGAATTGACTGAGAGACGGAAAGCGGCTACACCACTGAGCAGGTCCATGAATTCGGCTGATTTTGCGAGACCTAGATCGAGCGACAGCGGGTCGTCATCGTCCTCGTCACCCATCATAGAGGTCCAGCAGCTTCCACCGATGCAACTGGCGAGTATGTCCGTGCCAAATATCACGCACGACGAAGATATATTCAGTGGGTTTCCTGATATTTACGCACCTACAGGAGGCATTGATTTAAAGCCAGCTAACACTAAGAAGCAAAGGAGAGCATCCATGCAGGCCAGTGCTGGGAGTTCGAAACGGTTTTCTCAGCCTTCCAGAGGGTCAACCAGATTGTCAAATTTATCATCTCCTGACAAAGAGCCCAGCATGTATGCCGTAGTGGAGGAGGCAGTACGACGCAACCGAATGAAAAGGGCCGACGAAGAAAAGAAGAAAGCGCTTCTAAAAATCGATGAAACAAAAACTGAGAATGACATAAAACAAGCCCAACCGGAGAAATCTAACGGCGTTCTTTTTTCTTCGGATGAGAAAAAGCCAGCACCTCAAGATGAAAGTGTTAAAAATAACGAACCGGAGAAATCCAACGGCGTCCGTTTTGCTTTGGATGAAACTCAGCCAGCACCTGTTGATGAGAATGCTAAACATGATATAAATGCCCCTGATAATATTGCTGATGATCAAGCCTTAGAAAAGTGGAAGGCCTTGACTAATAAAATACTAGAGGCACGAAATCATGTCAGGGAGCGACGGCCATCTATGTTTAATTATAGGACCGCGATTCCGGGACCAAACGGTGGGACAATAAAAATGTCGTATTGTCAAAGTTCCTACCAGGAAAGAGCGGAGAAACAGCGAATAACCAACATCCGCAGACGGCATGCCTCCCAAACCAACTGCGGGCCGCTTGATTATAATAAACTAAAGCGACAGATCTTGAAGGGCGGACGAGTTAGCACGTTATTTTGCTGACGTTTTACACACACCAGAAAATGAAAGAGTTCTGTAATTAAGATTATAGTAGATCTTTTTCCTGACTGTTTATATATTTGTTATATACTTGTTGTAGTATGTACATATGTAAATATGTTACTTATGATACCATTTATTTAATTCATCATGTCAACTCCATTTATTTATTTACTATCCATGTTATCTGTTCTTCGTTTGTTGTAATTAAATTTAAATTAACAATTTTATTTTGTTAATAATTTTAATGTTTATTGTACCAAGTGAACGTTGATGATTTTTTGCTGACGTATATAAATAATCGGGTTTCAGTGTTCTTAAAATTGATAAACCTCGAGTTGCATAGATAATTGTGGCGTGTTATGAGAAAACTGGGCAAAATGCGTTCGTAAAGTGTCATCCCAGATTAGCCTGTGCAGTTCGCACAGGCTAATCCGGGACGACACTTTCCGCCTAAACTGGATTTTCGCCAAGAAGAGACATCTTTTAAACGAAAAATTCCACAAAAGCGGAAATTGTCGTCCCTGATTAGCCTGTGCGGACTGCACAGGCTAATCTGGGATGACAATTTACGCACAAGCATTTTGCCCAGTTTTCTAAAAACACGACACAATTAGCATATTTATTCAGTTTGGCACCTGTATCGCAACATTCAGAATGAACTTAAAATGGGACATTACCATCTTTAACATTTTCCAGCATTTAGGTAATGAACAATTCAGTTTATACCCCCATCACCCCAGAATCCCCCGGTTTCCAAAGTCAAGCATATTGTTAAGTAATAGTAATAGTGTCTCAAACGTTAATTAAAGATTTTCGCGATTAAAAATAACACTAAACAAAATGGTTCGAGTGTGCAAATGAAAAAAACTTTGTTAATTTTACAGGTAAAAAAAAATGAAGATTGCAATACATATTGATTGTACGCAAGAGCAAGCAGTTTAATCTGAACACAAACAAGCCTGAAATATTGATTGAAGACATTTAGAAAGTCTGCGTGTGGTTGCGTGCCAAATTCACTGTCAACAAGGTGTTGATCTGCGATTGAGCACGTCAGGTAAGGTGAAATACGATCAGCCACTGGCGGTCTGTCCGGTAAGCCAAGGAATGGCGAAGTGCGGAGTGTCGATCAATCGGACTCAGTTGGTCGTTGGCGGTTCAGGTTCTACTTAAAAATACCCCGGATACTCTTAAGTATAGTATAAGTATATTATTATGTACCCCGGGTACAATAAATACGCTTAAAGGCCTACGACCATATTACGGGGTACGTTTTAGTATATTGTCCGTACCCCGGATACTTTGAAGTATAATTAAGAGTACCCGGGGTACATTTAAGTAGTACCTGAGTCGAAAATGACCAATCGAGCATCAATGGGCGGATTGCAAAATATAGTTAGATAAACCCGATTTTTACCTGAATATCATAGATGTTTTTTGCTTGTATTGCATTTGCATGAAAATAAGGTGACACAGTATTAGTAATTTAATTACTATTTCCGTTAAGAAAAGCAGTCACTTATAAAGATATCGTGTCCATTCAGCTTAAGTTAAATTCTGAAAATAAACCTACATATACCAGATACAATCGATTAAACATTGTTGATGCAAAGTCATTATAGCACAGACAAGATACCGGTGGATTATCTACACAGACAGAAACCGAATGATGTTCGATGCAATTTCAAGTATACAAAAAACCCATCAACAATTTGCCACGAATAATGTTAGAATGTACTGTACTTTAATCAAAGTACAGATCAAACACAGAAAATGTACTTCGTAAGGGACCGAAATGCCCAAAGCATAACCGGACAGCTGTCTACATAAGGGCATACATTTCTGTCCAGCAATTTCATATGCAATGTCAGGCGCCCTTGAAACGTGCTTATTGCTCTTCACAGTTTGCGCCTTCAACACAACCTGCACCAAGAAAATGNGGGGGGGGGGGGTAGGGGAGAACTGGGGTGGAATTAAAGCAAACATAGATTGTCCAAAACGTATCATGTCCGCCCATGGCTTGTAGATGTCCGGAACAGGATAAATGGTTGCAACGCCATATAGACGAGAGCGTACCAAATATGTTTAGAATGAACAAGAGATGCTGCTAATGGTGGTCTCTATGGCATCATAAGCCCTGGACCTCAAGGTATTGTTTGCATCAGATTGCGTAAATACATGCGGTAAAACATATCGGCTGAAATGTGTGACCTATTGCGACAAATTACGAAATATGTATGAAAGATTTGCGATATTTTTCCAATGAAATTAAACTTTACAGAGCTGTGTTAAATTTATCCAAAGGCATTCTGGTCTTAAATGTGATATGCGTTTTCAGTGAGCTCTTACTGCGATATCAGGAGAACTCTTCAACGCCTCGCGACTTTAATTATTTATGGCAAGTAATCGATAGCCAAAAACAGCACAGCACACGGTAAGATCACTTAAAGTGACATTTTGAAAAACGAATGTACAGTGTTTATTCAACACGAATCAGCTTTGAAATTCATGACATCAAGACTCTGTCAGACATCGTATGATATTTGTTCTTTAAAAAAAAATATCATGACACGTATCATGGTTTGGCAAATAATTACGTTTTTATTAATAATGATAAAAATGCGCCCATGCATTTGACACGTATTGTGCATTTTATTAACGAATGGTTAAATAGATCATTTAAAGGCTACGGCTTTTTTGCCTAGTCTTCCGGCGTTCGATAATTGATTTGCCAAATAAAGATAATAACATGGAATCTTTGGACCCAAATCCAAAATGCATTTTCTTAAACACTCATATGAACACATGGAAAACCGGTTTTTAACATTCATGCTTGTCTGGTTATTGCTCTTTCTGCATTTGGTCAGATACAATAATAACGCTGAAGGCACCATCCGCCATCAACAACAATAATAATGTCATGTCAGTGTACTGTGCACTTTTTGACGATGCTGCTAAAATCAAAGCGCTGAAGGCACTGAAGTTGTTCGCTATTGCATAATCTTAGACGCAACTCAGTTTTCAAAATTATGTTATAGCTTTTTATATCGCAAGTTTGAAATTAACACAACCCATTCAAATTTATAAGGAGTGTGTCTTAAAGCACAGGTCGAGATTTGTTGTTTTTTTCAAATCATTAATACAAAAGATAAGTTAAGCTTCATTTTGGGAAAACAGGGCTTAATGCATATGCATTAATTGTCATCCCAGTACCAGAGACTCTTTTTCAACGAAAAACACCAAACGATCAGTTGTAAACCGCTAGTTATGTAGTGTATTGGAGAGATTCTCTCATGTTTACCTGTTTCGCTTGCGCGGGAACATTGTCAATACAGAGTTATACAGACAGATGCGGTGGTTATCGTTCCTAGCGTAGTTAAGCAGCAGAGTGGCTTGCAAAACTCCCTCTACATTAGTTGCTCGCAAGCGCGAACAACTAAACATCACAATGGCGACCTACCTAAAAGACCGAGTTAGCTAAATTTTCTCAATCGGCATACCTCGCTGATTATCATTGAAATATGGGAAACAACAACAACAATTGGCAAACGAAGAAGAAAATGTTTAAATTATTAGAAAGCTCGATAATAACAGTGGAATTCGATGTTAATTGCGCAAAGAAGAGAACTTTACTTATAATTATGTGGTACCGTTCGATAGTGGAATAGTGTCATTTTCAACATTGTTCTTAGTCATTGAACTGGAAGTGGAACTGAATGGGTCAAGTTCCCCACGGGTACTTCTTCCCTGTACCCCGGGTACTTTGAAGTATACTTCACCGTACACCGATGTTCAAATGATACTTTTGGGTACCCCGGTATACTTACAGGTACCCCATCTTTCCAAATAAAAAAAAAAATCGAACCCAATTTTTTTTTCGTACCCAATTTTTTTCGTACCCAATTTGTTCGTACCCAATATTTTTTTCGTACCCACATTTTTGTTCGTACCCACAATGCCTCTTGTTCTTAATTAAGTTTTACAAAGAACTGTGGATTGTCTTAAAGTCCATGTACACTGCAGCTATGCCAAATCTTAAATTAAGGATGCGGATAAATGACAGGCAATAACAATTACACAATTGTTGTGATGTATATAAACTTAAATTGATGATTTATATCCATCCTCTTCAAAAGTATCGTCACACCAGTACTGTCAGTACTTTGATTATATTTGAAATTACCTATGTAGTGAAATACACAATGACTTAAACTTACAAACAGGTCGCACCACAAAAGCCAGTGAAGGATGTATGAGGCTGGAAAGAAATCCTTAGTATTAATAATAAAATAATCTTAGATTGCACGCAGCAACACAATAGGACAGTTTCAATTTAGGAATAAATCGACAAGATTGTACCTTTCCTCCGGTAAAGGACCTCATTAACATACTTCTCACGTATTGCATGACACAGTCCTCTTACTTATACAAAGGAATACTGAATTCTGAATGTGCGAGTACATGCCACCAGAAAGCAGACATGAAAGAGCGATAGCTAACTTGAGGCCTGATATAATGGCCCCCTGTCGAGTTGTTTTCCTACCATAGGCGATGAAGGACCTTCGCTTTAATTTATTATGCAATTTAGTCGGCATGCTTAAGACTTTTTTGAATGTTACATGATTTTATTTTCTGACCTCAACCTTGAATTGACCGTAGATACCAAATTGGCGCCCTCTCGCGTGATGCGCCCTTGGTTGTGTCCAGACGCGACGAACTATGGATCCTAATTATCCCCGAAATCGACATCTGACAAATGGCGAATGTTAATATGTAGCTTGACCACTTCTTAGTGGGCCTTAGCGGCCACATACTGCAACATCATAGGCGTTGTGTGTCTTCCATTAGGACGAAGGAACAACTTATAATCTTGAAACAAGCTATAGTAGTACTTAAGGCGTATTACAGATGCATTGTGAATACCTTTGATAAACATATCCTACTTACCCTTCGTAATGATGCGTATGTCGTTTGTTGTATTAAACATCAACCATTCGTTGCCTTTCATTCAACTCGGAACTCGGACTCAATTAGCTACAATATGCAAATATTCGTTACGTATCGTACTAGTTCAGAAACCATCGCAAAGATTCGTCATTTGATTCTTTTTTCGATCGCCTTTTTTGCCAAAAGATGCAAATTAGCTGATTTCAGACCGAATGCTTGTGTGCTCTTAAAGGAAGCCTCAATACCTGATGACGAATGCTTAGCGCAGACGTTCCGATTTGGTTACGTATTGAAACTTATTGTATGGAATGCTCGACAAAACAAATATTCGCCACACATTTTTGAACATAAAAAAAAACCGACGAACAATTCTTATCGCAGCGGATACAAAAGGTCACAAACGCATCCACGCGATCAAAAAATACGATTTAAAACTTAAGATTATTAATAGGAACATATTTTGCCCAAGTGATTTTCGCAACAAACGTACGTTAACGTCGGGGTGTTCTTTTATGTGTGAAAATACTATATACACATGTATTTGATTGTTGGACTCTGAATCCAAATTCGGAAAAATGTCTTAAACTTCAGAAAATAAATCAAGAGGGAAATTTTAGTCGCCATCCGATTCTCGTTTATTTGAGGAATGCATTTAGTTGCATAAACAACACGGCAATACATACATCCCAGCACATAACACAAACATTATTAAAGCGTATGTCCTTTCTAAGGAACGTTTAATGCGAGGAATTGGGGGATTATTCCGTTGAAAACCACGTCGAAAACAATTAAGCACATTTATTGTTATCAATCAATGTAAGAACGATAAAACTCAATAGACATCCGAAGAAGGAAGACTCTGTCATGTCTTACATGTGAAAATTATTGCAATACATATTGCAATTAAGAGGTATAAGGTACTTACACATTTAAATGAATTACACATTGACTGCGTGATAATTGTATACGATTTGTACACGTGATTGTATAGGACTTATACACTAATAGCATTAACAACAACAACAAACAAACAACAACATGTATAAGCTCTTAAGCATCAAATTGCTTTGAGCCAAAAGTATACTACACAAGTGTAATGCCATGGATGATAATAATTTAGAAAATAAGGTAATAATTATGAAAACTATATAACATGTAAACGGTGAAAGTAATTAATCTACCACATTTCAATTTGAAATATCCTTTTCAAATTGACATTATTTTTCGATTAATTATTTTATGTTAAATTTTAATTTGAAATCCTTATGGTTTGTAAATTACATTTACGCGGTAAATACGTTTATTGGCAGCATTCTTTCAAGCTAGTGTATAATATCGATATCCAGTTTGTAATCCAATACAATTTAAATGTATCCATTAAATCTTCTCAAATAAAATTGTAAAGATCTTTTAACTAGATTTTCATTGAACAATACCATCACTATTTGCCACTAACGATACATGAAACCTTTAAATATAAAGGTTAAGTCGATAGCAATTTTGACACAACGGCCGACAGCGTTAAAGATGGTACGATATAATAAAGATCATCGTGTTTTGAACATGATCTTTAACGATGTTTCTCATTAGCGATATTTAAAACAGCGTTCAACTGCAACTTTTACAAAAAAAAATTAAACGAAAAGGGATGTATTAAAATGAAGTTTTTGCAACTTTGATATTAAAAAAGACACTCAATACAAAATGCTATTAGGTTATGGATTATTTTGATTAGCTGCAGTATTTGCAGTCAACACACCTTAACGTTCCAATGTAAAGTGGTTGTTGGTGGTGGTTATTCACAATGGCGGTCCTTGAAACGCCATGGTTCATGAAAACAAAGACCTCTGACCTTGGAAGAATAAATCAGGTTTTCGAGGAAAGATATCAAAGATCCTTGACGCTGATAGAGATCAAACAAAGGAAAAGTCTCATGAAAATCGACGCAGAAATGAACGAGTTGAGAAGAGACTTTCAAAGAATACGCACAGAAGTGGATTTCTCAACAGACCTTGATGAAAATGGCAAACCAATAGATACGGATGAATTGAGGAGCAAATCAACAGGTGATCTGCCTTTGACGAACGGACACTGTGCAATAGATATGGAAAAACTTCGAACAAGGAGCGCCTTAGGTAGAAGTAGAAGATTTGCCAATCTAGCGAGGTTAAACCGAAGGAAAGGCACTAAACCCCCGATTATAGAAATGCTGAAGGAAAGATATAGCCAAGAAAATGAAATCGAAAGGCTACAAGCGCAACTTCGTGACAAGGTCAAACCAAAGAGGGCAACACAAATAAAGCGGAAGTCACGTCGTGCTCCCAGGAAAGTGACTGAGACGAACATTTTAAACAATGGCGAAGATGCTTACGATACCAGGATTCCCCGTTTACCTTTAATCGACGGATACGAGGAAACGGAAGATTCGTTGTCAGAAATGAAGGACTCTTCACGAGATCGACGCTTCAGCATTGCATCCCCTCGAAAGCACTCTAGAGACCATTTACCTGCTATTGAGAAAGTTAACTTGAGGAAGCGAAGCCTGGAAGTTTGACACACACTGGTTTCAAAAAAGGATCCATCAATTTGTGCCTTTAATCACATTTACCTAAATTGCATTTACACTGTTGCGGTGAATATGTTAGTTCATTAATAACAATTTGCGTCGATTAAGAGTTCTTCGAACAGTATTTCTCAATTAAAATGCAAATTGCGTGTTTCATAATAAACATAAAATTGTTTATATAATTCGCACATTTCTTATTTTTTATTCGTAAGTCTCACAATAATGTCGATCGATTGGATATGTTTCAAATATGTTAAAAACACGTGCCTTTTACCGCATTGCTTTATTGCATTTACCTGCATTATCAATACTATTAACGTTTGTAATTATGCAATTAAAAGTATTTTCTTGATCGAAATATATATATTGCTCTTGTAATACACAGTTTCCTCCTTGACACAGAAACATACTATTGTACATGTATTTTGACAAGCGGAAGTACCCGGTACACTTTCTTGTAAATAATGTCACACGATACTGAGCGTCAAATCTTTTCTGAAAACACAAGGCCCTGAAGTTTTGTATTTTGTTGGTGGCATCATAGTGTGGTCCTCTACAAAATGTTTTCAAATCTTACCATTGCGGTCAAAACATGGGGTTAATAAAATGTACGATACACTTTATAAACAAAATATATGTCAAACCACTGTTTAAAAAAAACAACAACAACAAACTAATATTACAAAAACATTAAATGAATTGTGTATACCTATTTGGCTGTATGTTTCATTGTGTCTGTACGTCAATAACTTCTTCTTTTCACTCATCCACCCGTCTGTATTTACGCAAAAACATAAATACAATGAAAAGTGCATAGAATACGATTAATATGAAACTTTGTAATTATAATTAAGGTGATGAAAAACTTAAAACTTAAAGTTGAGCATTTGATTGAACGCCTATTTCTACGTATAAAACATATTCAATGGCGTTGAACAATAGAAATAAAAACAAAACTAAACACAAATTAAAAACATACAATAATATGGAATGACACAGCGACCGATCCACAACAAGCGAGCGAGGCAATCCTCATTCATAAGTAACAAAGCGAACACCAGTGCCAAGTATCAAACATGTCTATACAAAACATTGATCAAAGGTACATCACGTATTACCTTAAAATAATGCAAAATAGTAACCGAAAAAGTATGGCTTAAGTTGTGTTTTGAAAGTGTCTATTGAAGTACATTGTCTTACACGTAAACGTATGTTGTTCCATAGTTTTGGACCTACAGTACTGAAACTTCTATCACTGAATGTTCTTTTCTTGTTGAAAGGTACATTAAAACAGCCTATTAATGATGCTGATGATCTAAGATAACGTTTAGAAATCGGAGTGGGTAGAAGTTCGGTCAAGTAGGCAGGAGCATTACCAATTGAACAGTTAAACATGTATGTAAGAATTTTGAATTCGATTCTAGTCTTGATTGGCAGCTAGTGCAGGTCGTGGAATGTCACTTTTTCTACGGCTTAAAACCAATTTTGCGCAAAAATTTTGAGCACGATGTAATTTTGCCAATTCACACTGGGAGATGCCGTACAAAATAACGTTACAGTAGTCCAAATATGAAATGACTAAAAAAATAACTAGTGTTTCTGTGGCGTCTTGTGTTAAGTATTAACGAATGCTTTTTATATTTTGAAATTATTCAACATTGCAGATCTACACTTTCTCTCAATGTGTTCCTTGAAGTTCAGCGTTTCACCCAAAAATGCGCCCAAATATCTGATGCTACTTTGTCGCTTGATCTTGTCACCACATACATCAATGTATCAATGAAAGGACTATGCATGCATCTATATTGCTGCACATGTAAAATGTCAGGATACTGTTAATAAAAACAGAATTACTTGTCGCAAATATACACAAGAAAAATATGAACGAAATGCACTATTTTTAATTGACGATCAGTATGGTGGCTCCTGTATTGTTCATGTGCGTCAAAGCCTGTCAAATTATATTTTGCTGAGACAACGTGCAGGATATAGTTTGTCTTTCTTTATGTAAAGAAATAAGTCCAGAATGTGTTACATATTTTATATATTAAAACGAGTATTATATCGGAATGGCCAATTAAACAATTTGACAACGGAGCGGGAGGTCTGAGATTCGAGCTTCACGCAGAGAAAGCTCTGATAAGACCGGGGCCTGTATTCACCAAACAATTCTTAGACTTAAGTCTAAGAATAAAGAATATTCTTTAAATTGAAATATTCATGCCTATAGCTACATCATTCTTCATGAAGAACATTCTGTTAAGGATATTATCACCTGTGGTATCCTGTACATGTATATATTTAAACGCTGGATGTATTTGTCTTGGTTCTTAGTCTATTCTTTATTCTTAAGTCTAAGAATGGGTTGGTGAAAACGGGCCCTGGTGTCGACACAGCAGCTAGTTAAATCGCGTGATATCATTGGCTACCTCCCAAGATCCTGGCATAAATGACAGGAATTGGGAGTTAATATGTTCATCACTAAACGATAAGTCAAAACTGGTTAGCAAAAAACGCTTTACTTGTTTATTTGAAATGCTATCTATCTATCTCTGTATACTGCCAACCGCTCTTTCGAGTATTAAAGGCAGGGTATTGTAGGCAATGAGTAGCGTTGAAGGTTCCAAAGCGGTGACTCCAGTTTGGTCCATTCGTGCTAGTTGTTGGAAAATTTGACATCAATCAAAGGCCTCGTACTAATATTCTCCTGCTGATCCAACTAAAATTTTACTTGTTAAATATATAAACACAATTAATTTGATGAGACAGTTTACGATCAAAATCCGGAATAAAGTGGTGTGTGTTGCTGAGTCGTTTGGAATACAGAAAAAGGGACCAAATATCGTTATACCATGTTTCTTAAAGGGACTTGTTCACAGATTTTGGCATGTTTTGAAGTGTGTCATTAAATGCTTTAAATTGATAAATATAAACATTAACAATAAAGAGCTACAATATAAAACAAGAATAAAAGTAAAAAAAAAAGTTAACCACATCAGGGCTTGAACCACTGACCCATGGAGTAAACGCCAAGCGTCGAAACCACTCAGCCATCCGTCTTCACGTTCGTACGTGTGTAATTCAGAGTTTATGTTCGGGTCGTCGTTGAGTCTTGTACCTGGACATTTGCTAAGAAGAGACTTGCTTCAAACAAAAAATAACAATAAAAGCGGAATGTGTCGTCCCTTATTAGCCTGAGTGTACTGCACATGCTTATCTGGGACAACAATTAACGCACATACATTAAAGACCTTTTTGGCGAAGTCGCCATGAAATGATTCTTCCCTTGCTACAACCAAATCCATGTGGGTCTGCTTTTGTTAACAAGCAAAATGGATATAACAAAGAAGCATACATATATGAATAACAAACAACCATCAACAATATACAGCCGTACAAAAATGAAGAGTGTATAAGTGCTTAGTACACATCGCCAATAATATGGTCCACTTCAACCAGCAAAACTTGCAAGCTGTACCTTTTATAGACATAATTTAACTAATACGGATCATTACCAAGAATAAATAAGGAATGATTGTTAACTTTACTAAACAAAAAGAGATTGCGAACAACGCTACACGATACGTTAATTATATTTAAGTTGAAATTTTATCACAACTGTTGTTATTCCTCCGATACAGCACTCCTTCTAAATAGAAGATTTTGTGCCGGTTCCTATTGGTTAAGGGGTGTAAAAAAAACTGTACAAATGTGCTCAGTTGGGTGTTAAAATATTTTCGTTTTAAGTGTCTACAGGTGGATAAGGGGGACAATGACAGCCACAGAAGTGATGGCTTGTTGTTGTTGAACACGATGAGCTTGATAGTTACTGATATATTATGTGCTGATATAACAGAAGGTAGATCGTTCTAGGCTTACTGGTAAAGTGCAGTAGAATCAAATCAAATAAATAAATCAAATAAATTTTATTTTGAGTCGCAAGACAATAACAAATAACATAAGCTGTGAAGCTTTTGAACCGACTATACAACAAATGTAAACAGTAAAACAAGAGTAAAGAAGCTAGTTAAAAGAAAGACAATTGGGTATTAAAATACAAATACATAATCAGAAGAAATACAAATACACAAACAGTCAATAAAATTTAAGGCATACAACACAAATTAGACTACGGTAGACATATTCCTTACTTTCCTGCTGGTACTGCACTAGGAGGGACAATTTAAGGTATGATATTATCATCATCATGGCACGCATGGGGTTAAATATATTTAAAACAAACAAATCAATATAAGGATGTAGATTAGCTGGACCAGCAGCAGAGTCAGTGCAAGAAGTTATTTATAATGAACAGGGAGTAATAAAGCATGAATGGAAACCAAAAGCAATATAAAGCAAAAATAAACGTACATTTGCAACCACAAATAAAACAATATGAGAGTTTAAAAGCTGTGTAGGAAGCTGCTGATCTATTCCTGTGGATAGGACTAAAAACTGCAATAAGAGAAAAGGAAATAAAAAACTGAAC
>VMBQ01000855.1:86995-128602 GCA_007657795.1 Dreissena rostriformis | reverse complement strand
GAAAAAGACTAAAAATTACACTTTACTTCCAAAAATCAAGAAGATCAGATCACTAATACAAAAGAAAAGTCGTAACTCGTATTGGGACTATATGAACAACATAATATGTGATGAAACAGAACATAAACATGGGACAACTAAACGTTTTGGGGGGTTCATAAAAAGCCTAAAAAATGACTCATGTGGTGTAGCACCTCTGAGGGATGATGGGGTCTTAAAATCCAACCCCAAAGAAAAAGCTGAAGTTTTAAATAAACAATTTTCTTCTGTCTTTACTAATGACACAAACAGCTCATATCCAGATCTTGGTAATAGCCCGTATAAAAACATGCCATCAATTAATATCACTGTAAATGGTGTTAAGAAACTCCTACTCAAACTGAATCCTTATAAGGCCGCAGGGCCAGATCAAATCAAACCCAGAATCTTACGGGAATGTGCAAATGAAATCGCACCAATTTTTACAGTCCTGTTTAACAAGTCACTTATTTCTGGCTCTGTCCCATCTGACTGGTCCATGGCTTTTGTAACTCCTATCTTTAAAAAAGGTGAAAAGTACCAAGCTAGTAATTACAGACCAGTCTCATTAACATGTATTGCCTGCAAATTGCTGGAGCATATCGTTGTTAGCAACATCTTAGACCATCTTGACAGCTTTAATATCCTGGTGGACAACCAACATGGCTTTCGAGCCCGGCGGTCTTGTGAAACCCAACTTGTGGGTTTTATCCATGACTTAGCTGCTACCATGCACAAAGACCAGGTGGATGTTGCTATCATGGATTTTAGCAAAGCGTTTGATGTTGTTCATCACGGTAGATTGTTGCTGAAACTAGCCCATTATGGCATCACGGGCACTACACATTCTTGGATAAATGCTTTTCTCGGAAACCGTAGTCAACAGGTCGTGGTAGATGGGGCATCTTCCACCATGGCCCCTGTAATTTCTGGTGTACCACAGGGATCAGTTCTTGGGCCTCTTCTGTTTCTGCTCTACATTAACGATCTACCTTCATCTGTGAAGTCAAAAGTCCGACTATTTGCGGATGACTGTGTCATCTACAGACCCATAAAAACTTCGGCTGACACTATTCAGTTTCAGACAGATCTTGATAGTCTATCACTGTGGGGGCAGAAATGGAAGATGTCTTTTAACATAGAAAAATGCCACATCATGCATGTCACGAGAAACCGTAAACCAGTAAAAACAGCTTACACTCTTAACAGTCAACCTCTGTCCGTTGTAAACCAAGCAACTTATCTTGGTGTTGAAATAAACTCAACTTTAAACTGGTCACCCCATGTAAATAAAATTACTAGTAAAGCAAGTCAGAGCTTAGGCTTCTTAAAACGAAACATTCATTCTTCCAAAATGGAAACTAAGGCAGCGGCATATAACAGCATTGTAAGACCATCCTTGGAATATTGCTCTAGTGTGTGGGACCCTTACCATCAGAAGGATATTGATAAAATTGAAAATGTTCAGCGTCAAGCCGCCAGATTTGTAACAAATAATTACAGCAAGACCCCGGGCACAGTCACAAATATAATTAAAGATTTAAACTGGAGTACCTTGCAATCAAGAAGACAACAAGCAAGGCTCGTTTTGTTCTATAAAATAGTATATAATCATGTTGACATCAATCCTCTTCACTATCTCACTCCATACAATAGACACACACGCCATCACCATCACATGGCATACCAAATACCACCAAGTACAGCTGATTACCACAAATTTTCATTCTTTCCAAGAACAGTGGTACTATGGAACACACTTCCAACTTATGTAGTCAGCGCTGATACGATCCCTGGATTTAAATCAGCGCTGCCTACTTTAGTGTTCCATCCTTAGTTCACATGTTTTTGCTTTTATCCTGTTTTTAACTCTACTAATATTCTCTTCACATGCACAGTAGTATATGTACATATTTTAGTCTTAAGGGCTTAAGGTGTTAGGTTTTGCACCTTTTTTTTATCACTGTTGATAGGATTTTCCTGAGTGGATTGAGCAACTCGGGTAACCTATCAACCTATTTCTTTTTAACCCCCCACGCATGGCCATAATGTATCAGTAATGAACATAGCCATTATTATAGAAGAAGAAGAAGAAGAAGAAATATCATAAGAAAAAATATTCAGAACAAGTTTCATAAGAATTAGACAATAAATGTGACTTCTCGAGTGTTAACAAGATTTTACTGTAGCCATACAAGGGAATCTTCCCCGCCCCCTGGTTGCCTTGTTTTCAACACACCGGATGCATTTTCGAAAAAAACATGAGATATCATTTTTACAAATGTTCCGAGCAAGTTTCATTAAGATTGTCAATAAATGTGACTTCGACAGTGTTGAAAAAGTTTTACTATAGCCATATTAGGAAAACTGCCCCGCCCCTGGCGACCATGTTTTTTTTAACAGACCGGATGCATTTCTGAACTCAACTTAGAAATCATTAAAAACAAGAGGGCCATGGGCCCTAAGCTGCTCACCTGAGACCCTTAGGAACTTAACTATTCTAACAATGTGGAGTTCAAAATTATGAAAATACTTAATGAAACATACATATTTAATGTGTTGGCCCATTTTATTTTTTTTTTAACTCGGCTGAGATATCATTAGAACAAATTGCCTGAACGAGGTTCATGAAGATTTGACAAAGACAGTGACTTCTAGAGTATAAAGATGCGTTTTAAAATTTGACCTAGTGACCTATTTTTCAGGCCCCCATGACCCAGTTTTATTCCCAGCCGAAATTTCATTAGGACAAATGTTCTGACCAAGTTTCATGAATATTGGCAAATTAATGTGGCCAGAAGAGCGTTAACAAGGTTTCACGATAGCAATATAAGGCAAACTACCCCGCCCAATGGCGGCCATGTTTTTCAAGGATTTTAAACCATTTTTGAAATTCAGCCAAGATATCAATAGAGCAAGTGATCTGACCAAAGTAACGTGCAGTAGTCTTCCGCAACATAGAAGAAAATTACGTCGCAATATGCGAAATGTGTCAAATGGTGTAACTACATGCAGTAATAATTGATTATCCATACATTTACACATGATTACAATTTATTGACACATATTGAAATATTTTACATGACAACCATACCAAAGAATGGCTTAAGATATGAATATTACTGAAATTGAAATATTGTATCAAGTTTCTTCATCACTTACAAAAGTTGTTTAAATTATAAGTTAATACCCATTTATTGAAAATTTAAATTACAACAAAAACTAAAAAAAAACAACAGGTTACAAACATTTATTGAAAAACACACAGTGTCTACTATGAACCAATATAATTTGACGGACAAGTATGTTCATGGATTTCAGTAGTTTCCGTTCAACCATAAAATCAAATGTTCAACCAAGTTTTAGATCCAAAATAAAGAAGTGAAACTACAAAAGCTGCAGCCGTATTGTATTTCTATCATACACACTTTCGTGGTTCTTTATTTATTGCAAGGAACCGACTGTCAAAACGGTACAGTACGGCACAAAACGAAACAACATTTACACATAGTAGACTAAAGCTGGGGTTACCGCCTTGGAACGGTCAAAACTAAGCACTGGGTGTTTAAACCGGTTACAGAGCGCTCAACCTCACACCTGGCCCAGCAATATTCATCATACATATAAGTGTAAATAAAATCTTGTATCAAAGTCTTATATCCGACAATATAAAAACACACGCATTTAAAATCCTCAGAATATGCCCGTTTAAACTTATCCATTAAATTGAATGTATTTTTTTTTAAAATTAATTTACAGTATTTATAGACATTGCATACAGTGAATGTCTTAATCAACGAAACATGAACTTGCATTCTTAACTGCGGCTGAAAGGATAAACTTAAGGTAAATTATAAATCTTTTTATTAAACATAAAATTAATCATACCCATACTCCACTCTGAGTCTTACCCGTATTACGACCAGATGTATCCGCATACATCTTGCTGACGTGTTTCCCACGCAGTGTGTACTTGTACATTGCAGTATAAGCAGTAATATACAGGTCGCCCTGGTGGCAAAAAATACCTCTACATGTATGTTGTAACTGAAGCTTCCTTCCTGTCACAAGCTGACTGTTGTTGACTGTGATAAACTGGACCTCATGTGTGCTATTATAATCATCATTCACAGTCACAGCCACCTCACTGGGTGTGATATGACACATGTCCTGTGGATCGGCAGTCACACTACAGTGACTCGCCACCTTGTACTGTTGGTCAAGGAGCTTGACTTTCTTATTATTGAGGTCTGCTACCAGGACCTGTCCATCCAGAACAACACAGATGGCTATGATATTGCATTCGGAGGAATCACTTGATATTTTCACATTGTGTACAGACTTCCCCTGCACAA
Source organism: Dreissena rostriformis (assembly GCA_007657795.1). Taxonomy (NCBI): domain Eukaryota; kingdom Metazoa; phylum Mollusca; class Bivalvia; order Myida; family Dreissenidae; genus Dreissena; species Dreissena rostriformis. Next base: position 124,229 of record VMBQ01000855.1, on the reverse strand, counting down.
ATAACACCTTGTTTGGATTCTCGTGTACAATCAATGTCTGGGTATTGTGTTCAATCCTCCCAAGACCTGACAGTTTGGACAAGTACTGTACAATTTCATTGTTATGCTGGAATATTATTGAAACTTTAACCTGAGGAGAGTTCTTCTTCAGAAAGGTTTCAGACTGTTCTATTTTGTTCTTGCATTTCCTGGTGGCTATAAATGATAATTCCAGCTTGCTTTTATCCCTTATGTCCTGCACTGAATCTCGGAGTTGTTGCAATTCATCCCGAAGCATTACGCATTTGTAAACATCACTTTTGGAAGCCGCTTGCAGTTTGGTTAGAGTATCTTTCATTTCCTTAAGTGTCTTCTGTTCAATCGCGTCTAAGGCTGCATTTATTTTTCGCCGAGTTTCTTGTATTGTGTGTAACTGCTCATCATATGAACTTTGCACAGACCGAATGCTTGCCTCATGGTTGTCTAGAAATTTCTTCATTTCTTCCAGGATAGTTTGGATAGAAACTGACAGTTTTTGAAGGTCAGAGTACCAACTTTTCACTTTGTCAGATATAAAAGTTACATTCTAAAAGAAAAGAAAATTATAAAAACACTTAACCTTATATAAATTACCAAAATCCTTTTTTATTTGAAAGCTTTTGTCATGGGAATCTAACAATTTTTTGGTAAATTCAGAATTCGATACTTCATATACTGGAGTCCAGCTATACACCAACATTGTATAAACACATATATTCAGCTATTTACATATAAACCTCTATAAGATATTAATTCATCTGACATTTTAATGGATGTTAAATCAATGACCTACGTTCAAAGGAACCATAGAACTGAGGTCTTCTATTTATATTTATTGTACATGAAAACAAATAATGGTTTCTTGAAATAACAAATCTTTCATACATCGTTGATATTATAAAATTGATGTGTTTTGCTAATAATTCTACTTCCTCCCAAAGAAGTTTCAAAACCTTACATTTGTATCTTAATGTTGGTTTTTTTAAATAATTAAAGTAAAGTTAAAATATACCTGTGATCCAGGAATGCACAATTGGTGCAGCACAACTCACTGTGGTCATCACAAAGCATTTCCAGGTTTTTATCTTTATGGACATCACATTTCAGAAGAAAATCTTCCACCTTCCTGGCCACTGGCCATTTCTCCCCTTCCAAAGAGGGCATGTTTTGTAAACAATTGACGTGTATGTAAATACAATTTCCACAGTTAAACTTCCCACAATATTCACAGTAAAAATCTACCATCTTATCCAACTTCTTTTCTTCACAGGTGGAGCACAATAATTATTGGACTATGTCAGATCCCTTGTTAATGGTGGATTGTGAAAAGGTTGCCATTTTACTGAATGACTTTAACAAACACAGCAGCTTTAGATCTCTTTACCTTTGATTTAAATTATACATGTATAGTTTAATATCTCTCTGGGAGGCTATAATAATGAGCTGAACAAATCACGCCTATCTTGCTTTGGTCCATAGTCCAATAACAAGTAGCGTCAAGCAAACACAGATAAAACTCCAGTTTGTTTAATTTTTCAAAGTCCATTAGGCTCAGTAACTATCTAATCTGTCGCCTGAACAGTTGGTCAAGATTAAACAAAATGATTACACCTCCTGTTTGCATTTTGTTTTATTGAGCATAATAAAGGAAATATCTCAACTCAAGGCTGTGTTCTATCAATAAATCAACAAAGAGGGCCAGAGGCCCACGGTCGCTCACCTGATACTTCAGAGAACTGAACTGCTCTCAACAACTTTTGAGATGTTTCTGAAACCATTTTCAAATTTGACCAAAATATCCACTAGTGAGTTAAGAAGATTTTACTTTAGCCATATGAAGAAAATTGCCAGCCCCCTGGTGGCCATGTTTTTCAATGGAAGGGAACCATTTACGCACTCAATTTAGATATCATAAGAACAAAAGTTGTGACAAAGTTTCATGAAGGTTGGACTATAAATGTGACTTTTAGTGTTAACAAGGTTTTACTATAGCCATATCAGGAAAATGCCCCGCCCCGTGCCGGCAATGTTTTTCAACAAACCCGAACCATTTTCAAACTTGTCCAAGATGTAATTGGGACAAAACTTCTGACCAAGTTTCATGAAGATCGAACAATAAATGTGGCCTCTCGAGTTTTAACAAGGCAAATGTTGACGATGCATGATGGACGACGGAAAAAGACCACCACAAAAGCTCACCATGAGCATGTTGTGCTCAGACAAGCTAACAAGAGGGCCATGGTAGCCCTGGTCGCTCACCTGAGTAGTAATAACATTAAGCAAGGGCTGTTAAACTTGTTTTTTTGGAAAGAAAGGGTTTGTTATTTGGCAGAGATTTAAATATATGCGTCAGAAGTAGTTTTTTTGTTTGTTTGTTTGTGTGTGTTTATATTTTATTCAAATAGAAATGTGTTACCCATTGCAACAAAGCTATATTTTGGATAAAAGTGATATGAAAACAGTACTTTAACAATGAGCATAATCAGCAACAGAAAATAGAAGTACTTTTTTCCACAAATTGTCGTCAGACTTTGAGTACACGAGATAAGCATCTAAGACTCTTAAGATGGTATATGGTATGACTAGTTACAACTTTTTTTGCAAGAACAGCTTTAGATAAGAAAAAACAACTGTATTTTTTAAACAGATGGTGTGTTTATGAAATAGTTTTTGCAATGGATCAGAACCTTTTTAAAACTCAGCCAAGCTATCATAAGAACAACTGTTCTTACCAAATTTCATGAAGATTGGACTATAAATGTGACTTCTATAGTGTTAATAAGGTTTTACTAAAGCCATATAAGCAAAACTGCCCCGCCCTGTGGCGGCCATGTTTTTCAACGAACCGGAACCATTTTCAAACTAAGCTGAGATACCATTGAGACAAATGTTATGATTAAGTTTTATGAAGATTGGATTAAAAATGTGATTTCTAGTGTTAACAAGCTTTTTCTTAAAATTGACCTAGTTTTTTACCTCACGTGACCCAGTTTTGAACTCGACGAAGATATCATTGGAACAAATTTTCTGACCAAGTTTCATGGAAGATCAGATAATAAATTTGGCCATTTGAGTACATTGTATTAACAAGGCAAATGTTGACGACAGAAGACGCATTGTGGACAAAAGGTGATCCCAAAGGCTAACGTTGTGCTCAGGTGAGCTAATAAAAGGAATTCTCTGTGTTATTTTGTTTTTAGTTTTCATCAAAAATGTGATTACATGTGTACCATATTTAAATGGAATTGCTTCTATTTCACTTGAAGTAGTCTTTATTGATTCATCCTATGGGAATAGTTTATATAAATGTTTAGAAGGAAAAACTAATATAGCTATAAACAATATAAGCAATTTATCTACCTTATAGAAAGCAAGGAATTACACAACACAATGTTAATAGGGCAGTCAGTATTGTGTTCACTGTAGTACATGTAGTATTTCTTTAGGAAAATTGGGTATGGAATAATACAAGGTAAGAATGTTATCTACCTACACCACCCATGAACATTTAGCTCTCCATAGGAGATATGATCAAAAATTAACCTTGTGACCTTGAACCTAGGGACCAGGCCCAAATTTCTTGCATTCTTGAACCAGTTTTAACTGAACTAGCTTAAGGTCACTTTTTTATATTGCAAAAATGTAAGCAAAATATTTATTTAAAAGTATATCAAGCTTTTATAGAAAATTATACGTGACCTTTATAACATAGATATAATTTTGTAAGACATCAACTTTAAAATAGAAACATAAATAATGAAATAAGTGACTTAAGCCAGTTAATCTTAACACAGGCATAACTATTTTTCAGAATTCAGGGTCAGGTTTCTTTGTTAGACATGCCAGGGACAGTTATGAGCTTTGATTCCTATAATTGTCCTCTTTATCTTTGAATGAGCCTCATTCAGGGAAAACCAGGCTTAATGCATTGAATAAAGTGTTATCCCAGATAAGCCTGTGCAGTTTGCCTACACTGGATTTTTGATAAGAAGACACCTCCTACAAACAAAAAATTACGTTTAAGCTGAAAGTGTTTTCGCTGATAAATCAGGCTAATCTGGAATGCATTAAGCCCAATTTTCCTGGATTGTGGCTCAAATTTATCAATTCTAGACTACATGTAAGGAGTTTTCTTATGTTTGACATTTGATCTTGAATTGTGACCCTTAACTTGTACCAAGAGGCCTGGGTACTCTATCTATACAGCTATTTGGACAAGTACAGATATTGTAGGTTTGGATGGCTTTGCAGCCAATCTTTTAAACAATAAAGCACACATTCCAGCATGATACAGCCATAAGCTATTACACTTGAATATTATGGACCTTTGATAAAATATTTTTCCACTTACTGATGATAAACCCCACATACTTGTTTTTTATTCACCTACAGTGAATATGTTTACTCCCAAACATTGTGCATGGACATGGTTGATGGGGCTCCTTGGTCCAAACAATTCCAGCCCTAGTACTTCCACTATCAATCAAACAACAGTAACGAAACAAAGAATCAACTATACATTTTTTTCTTATTTTTTTCATATTCAAAATTCACAAGCTCCTTGAAGAGATTAACTACATATTTGTAGGCTGCTGAACCTTCAGCATGTTCATTACAGACTTTTTGTAATTATTCAGAGTCTCAATGTTCTCCCCAGTGTTATAAAGCTCTTCAACTGCGCGCTGATAGGTTTTCACTTCGTCAAGGGAGGTAACACTCTCCACTGTGATCTCTTCTGGCAGGTGCGAGAGTTTTCTCCCTTCAGCTTCAGTTAAATCCTGCAGTGAGACAAATTACGCTTTGATAAATGTTTATCTTTTCCAAATAAATCTCCCTCACATAAGAGGTGTTTCACAACAAAACCTTTATTTATGACAAATATCATCAGAAAAAAAAATCGTAACAATATTCTTTTAGAATTTTATGACTTTTAAAAATAGAAAAATATCTGACAAGAGCTTGATAAAAAATGGCCCAACATTAAAAAAAACAACATCATCAATGACGAAAAAAGAAAAGTTCTCAAATAACATATTTTTTTTACAATTATTAGTTTATATTGATTAAAATCTCACGACTGGTATATAACATTACTTGAAAAAAGTTGTTTTTTTATTTTTACTTTATTTATTTATTTATTTATTTTTACTGGGTATGTCTACCAGGTAACTACTAGTTAACTATAAATAACGCAAGAAGATTGATCATCATCGTCAGTGGTAAACCCAGGAATGCAAATTGTGCATGCTTAGTGAATTGTATATATTTTTTATATAAAATTATCAATCTACTTGCGTTATTTATAGTGTGTATATCCTTATGTCACCTATTTTTGCGACGAAATTTTATTACCAAATATACTGAATGTATGAACTTTTTTCAAGTAATGTAATATACCAGTCGTGATATTTTAATCAATATAAACTAATAATTGTAAAAAAATACAGTATTTTAGAACTTTTCTTTTTTCGTCATTTGTGGTTTACAGTCCCTTTAATGTATTGCTTATGTGTCCACCTCATGACTCGGAGGTTTCAGGTTTGATCATAGACAGGTAGCATTCCTAAGATCTTTCAAAGACACTTACCCAAGTTTTAAGAATGTCTTCATAAGTCTTAACAAGCCTAAATCTTATCGCTAAGGCTTAATTAAACAGTTCACAGGGACTTAATTGTTGTGTTTTTTTTTAACAAATCTGCTCTGCCCTTTTATGCCGGGAGCATGTTTACAAGTCCGCTTCCTTAGACACAAATATGCTCAATTAACCTGAACACTAGAGACTAACCTTGGCCATGTCCGTGTACGCCTGAATCAGTTTCACCAGTCCCTCCTTGTTAGGGCTGCGGTCCCAGCTGTAGAACTCAACATTAGAGACTAACCTTGGCCATGTCCTTGTACGCAGGAGCAGTGTCACCAGTCCCTCCTTGTAAGGGCTGCGGTCCAAGCTGTAGAATTGAACATTAGTGACTAACCTTGGCCCTGTCCTTGTACGCCTGGAGCAGTTTCACCAGTCCCTCCTTTTTAGGGCTGCGGTCCCAGCTGTAGAACTGAACATTAGAGACTAACCTTTACCATGTCCTTGTATGCCCGGGTCAGTTTCACAAGTCCCTCCCTGTTAGGGCTGCGATCCCAGCTGTAGAACTCAACATTAGAGGCTAACCTTGGCCATGTCCTTGTACGCCTGGAGCAGTTTCACCACACCCTCCTTGTTAGGGCTGCTGTCCCAGCTGTAGAACTGAACATTAGAGACTTACATCGGCCATGTCCTTGTACGCCTGGAGCAGTTTCACCAGTCCCTCCTTGTTAGGGCTGCGGTCACAGCTGTAGAACTCAACATTAGAAACTAACCTTGGCCATGTCCTTGTACGCCTGGAGCAGTTTCACCAGTCCCTCCCTGTTAGGGCTGCGATCCCAGCTGTAGAACTCAACATTAGAGACTAACCTTGGCCATGTCCTTGTACGCCTGGAACAGTTTCACCAGACCCTCCTTGTTAGGGCTGCGGTCCCAGTTGTATTTACTGAACATTAGAAACTAACCTTGGCCATGTCCTTGTACGCCTGGAGCAGTTTCACCAGTTCCTCCTTGTTAGGGCTGCGGTCCCAGCTGTAGAACTGAACACTAGAGACTAACCTTGGCAATGTCAATGTAGGCCTGGAGCAGTTTCACCAGTCCCTCCATGTTAGGGCTGCGGTCCCAGCTGTAGAACTGAACACTAGGGACTAGCCTTGGCCATGTCCTTGTACGCCCGGAGCAGTTTCACCAGTCCCTCCTTGTTAGGGCTGCAGTCCCAGCTGTAGAACTCAACATAAGAGACTAACCTTGGCCCTGTCCTTGTACGCCTGGAGCAGTTTCACCAGTCCCTCCCTGTTTGGGCTGCGATCCCAGCTGTAGAACTGAACATTAGAGACTAACCTTGGCCATGTCCTTGTATGCCTGGAGCAGTTTCACCAGTCCCTCCCTGAAAGGGCTGCGGTATTAGCTGTAAAACTGAACATTAGAGACTAACCTAAGCCCTGTCCTTGTACGCCTAGAGCAGTTTCACAGTCCCTCCCTGTTAGGGCTGCGGTCCCAGCTGTAGAACTGAACATTAGAGACTAACCTTGGCCATGTCCTTGTACGCCTGGAGCAGTTCCACTAGACCCTCCTTGTTAGGGCTGCGGTCCCAGCTGTAGAACTCAACATTAGAGACTAACCTTGGCCATGTCTTTGTACGCCTGGAGCAGTTTCACCAGTCCCTCCTTGTTAGGGCTGCGATCCCAGCTGTAGAACTGAACATTAGAGACTAACCTTGGCCATGTCCTTGCAAGCCTGGAGCAGCCTCACCAGTCCCTTCCTGTTAGGGCTGCGATCCCAGCTGTAGAACTCAACATTAGAGGCTAACCTTGGCCATATCCTTGTACGCCTGGAGCAGTTTCACCAGTCCCTCCTTGTTAGGGCTTCGGTCCCAGCTGTAGAACTGAACATTAGAGACTAACCTTGGCCATGTCCTTGTACGACTGGAGCAGTTTCACAAGTCCCTCCTTGTAAGGGCTGCAGTCCCAGCTGTAGAACTGAAAATTAGAGACTAACCTTGGCCGTGTCCTTGTACGCCTGGAGCAGTTTCACCAGTCCCTCCCTGAAAGGGCTGCCATCCCAGCTGTAGAACTGAACATTAGAGACTTACCTTGGCCATGTCCTTGTACGCCTGGAGCAGTTTCACCAGACCCTCCTTGTTAGGGCTGCGGTCCCAGCTGTAGAACTCCATGTCTGACTCCGCCTTCTCAGCCTCCCAGGGCTCCGTTTTCTGCAATTGTGGTCAGCATTTGAGTAACGTTCTTGGAAAACTGGGCTTAATGCATGTGCGTTAAGTGTCGTCCAAGATTAACCTGTGCAGTTTGCATAGGCTAATCTGGGACCACACCTTCTGCCTAAGCGGGGTTTTTGTCTAAAAGAGACTTCTTTGAAACAAAAAATCCATAAAAGCTGAAAGTGTCGTCCCTGATTAGACTGTGCAGTCTGGGACAACACTTTAAGCACATGCATTAAACCCAGTTTTCTGGCATTGAGGTCAGAATTTAATTTAATTTACATTTCCAATAAAGTTTTCTTATTTATTTTTTTTTTAATGATTTTGCCCTTTTCAGTAACAATCTTAAACAAACATTCCCACACAAACCTTCTCTCAGATACAATTAAGTTAATTACATTTAAGTTCAAAAAGTCTATTTTCTGTATTATGCCCAAATTCGACCATTGGTTCACCCCATACATTTGAACTTGTAATATTTGCTATAAACATCACTGTAAAAATACATAAACAAAAAATGTTATTTTGACGCATGTGTATGTATGTGTATTTATGATTGATTTATTGTTTTTGATGATAAGCTGTATATGCTTAAATCGCAAATAAACTATCTGTTCTGTTCTATAAACATTGGTCTTAGCTGCAAAACTTTACCTCAACATGGTTAACATTTATGATTTATTTCTGAATTCCCTACCTAATGATGTAGTTTCAATGTGAACAAGTGTTTTATACAGAATTTTGAAATCTAAAATTATATGTGACCTTGAGTTTTAAGCCTCAAACATGAATCTTACACCTGACCCTCAGTCTATACATGGCAAACATTTTGGAATAGGCAAGGATGGACTCGGGTACGCTGCACTTAAGGCACATATATATAGGCAAGGATGGACTAGAGTACGCTGCACTTAATGCACATATACATAGGCAAGGATGGCCTCGAGTACGCTGCACTTAAGGCGATGGACTCGAGTACGCTGCACTTAAGGCGATGGACTCGAGTACGCTGCACTTAAGGCACATATACGTAGGCAAGGATGGACTCGAGTACGCTGCACTTAAGGCACATATACATGACCATCATGACTTCTACATTCAGGTATCCGCAAGTGGATTCAGCAAAACCAAGCAAAACAATATCCAGGTACTCAATCATAAGAGCTCAATGAAATACAAGAACTTTAAGGAAGATGCTTTCACTGAAAAATTCCTCACCAACATTTTATTAATGTAAAAAAAACTATCACGTTAGTAACATGTTACAAGTCAATAACAAGTGAACAAAAGCAAGTCAATATGCTTGACCCGGATGACCTTACCCATGACTCAAAGTAGAGCACTGTCATCACGTAGCGCAGGTAGTCGTAATTCTGCTGCTTCAGAGGACATCTGCAAATATATATGGGCTTGATCTAGGAAAATGGGGTTTAATGCATGTGCATAAAGTGTCGTCCCAGATTAGCCTCTTCAGTTCACACAGGCTAATCAGGGATGAAACTTTCTGCATAAACTGGATTTTTTGCTAATAAGAGACTTCCTTCTTAAAAGAGATTTACTTTCTTACTAATTTAGAGAAGGTATCTTTTTGATTGCAATTATTGGAAGAGGACAGATCCATCTTTCAAATGATTCCAGGTTTGCACAATTTGATGGATAGAAAAGGCAAGAAAAATGCTTTGAAAGTCGGCAGTTTTATCATGGGACCCTATGTTCAATGGAATAAGTGTAGTCTAACCCCACTTACCTGTCTGCTACTAGAGTGATTTCCCCTGTCTGAGGGTCATACCGGTCGCCCAGCAACCGTCTCATCTTGTCCTGGCTATGTGGGTCCAGCTGGAGATCCTTCATATTGAACTGTTACGGGGACAAATAATATTTTTTGGTCAAAGATTTTTGTTTTACTGAATTATCATAACTGGAAACACATACAGCATCTCATCCATGTCTGCTAAAAAATCTTATGAAAACAGAAGGTAACAACTGAATATAGAAGCTTCAGATAAATGTGTGGTTAATATGTTCTTAAAATGAAGGATATGTGAACAATACCAAAGAAAAAATACAATAACTGAACTAAAGAAATCATACATGATGGCCCGAAGAATATATACTTCTTTTGTTTGTACTAAGTATTTTCGGTTTGTCATTAATTCAAAATTATCAAAATACATATCAGAATTGTGAGCTTTTCTTTTCATAATTGGAACATTGATAGTAAAGATGAAAGGCTGTTCAAGTTTCAAGTAAATACCTTTATGGGAATGAATTTATTTAAGTCTTCAACTTTGTTTTCCTTTCAATAATACAATAACATTATACCCTTTGTCGTTTTTGTGTGACATAAAATGCATCATTGTATTGAATATATACTGATGCAACCAAGAAAAAATACCACTGGGTCAACACTGTTTTCCCAGAGCAAGGCTCATATCAAAATACCCCTTTGCATGCTGGGAAATTTGTCGTCTGCTAAAATGGCGTCTGCTGAATTTCTAAAATTAGCATTTTCTTTGATTTTTTTCAAATAATACTATCAGAATAGCAAACAGTTTGGATCCTGATGAGACGCCACGTTCTGTGGCGTCTCATCTGGATCCAAACTGTTTGCAAAGGCCTTCAAAATCCGGTTCCAGCGCTTAAAGGGATACAGTCAACTCCTGATACCATAAAGCTGCAGAGAGTAGCATGGAATACTTCTAGCCATCAAAACAAGGATTGTATATTAAATACCTTTGAATGTACTGATCAATGCCTTTTTAATCTAATAGACTTTTTTTTTAAATTGTGAATAGGCCAAGTTCTGGAAAAACTGGATTTAATGCATGTGCGTAATGCATGTACACTTTCCGCTTTTATGGTATTTTTTTCTTTTAAAGTACGTCTCTTCTTCACAAAAAAACAGTCCAGGCGGAAAGTGTTGTCCCTGATAAGGCCAGTTTTCCCAGAAAAGGCTCTGGGTCATAAAAATGTCAGTGTCCAACCTTGAAGGTGACCATCCTGGCACGTGAATCTCGCACGCTGTTTGATGAGAAGCAGAAGTCGCTGGTGGTGACCTCCAGGGGGAAGTGCTCCTTCATTTGGTCTCGCGTCTCTAGACCCTCGGGCCAGCGGGTGCAAAACTCTACAGGCACCAACCATAGGGTTACAGAGGGTTTTTCCTTTTATATCAGCCTCAGGAAAATGGGGTTTAATGGATGTGCTTAAAGTTTTGTCCCAGATAAGACTGTGAAGTCTGCACAGGCTAATCAGGGACGACACTTTCAGCTTTAATGGAAGTCTCTCCTTAGCAAAAATACAGTTTAGGCACAAAGTGTAGTCCTTGATTAGCCTGTGCGGACTGCACAGGCTAATCTAGGATGGAACTTTACACACATGCATGAAGCCCCATTTTCACAGAGTGAGGCTCATATGTGAATATGTCTTTTTATGTGAAAATGTGAAAGAGATTATATATTCCAAAATGTGTGAGAACAAATCTCATAAAAAAGAGAAACATAAACTAAAATCAAACAAGAGTTCCCCAGTCTGAGACATATGCCCCCCAAAACAGGGCCTTGATTGTCACACTTATTGTGACAGTGACCTTGACCTTTGACCTAGTGACCCCCAATTTCAATTTTAGTGGTCATCTACTGTCCAAGGCCAATGCACATGTGAAGTATCAACTCAATCGGTCAAATGGTTGACGAGTTAATGATCGGAAACCATTTTCACACTTATTGTGGACAGTGACCTTGACCTTTGACCTAGTGACCCCAATTTAAATAGGGTTCATCTACTGTCTAAGGCCAATGCACATTTGAAGTATCAAGCAAATCGGTCAATTTGTTAACGAGTTATTGATCTGAAACGATTTTCACACTTATTGTGACAGTGACCTTGACCTTTGACCTAGTGACCCCAATTTGAATTTTTATGTACAAAAACAGGCATTTTTCTACTTAATTGCAGGTCACAGTTATGGGCCTTGGTCTTTGACCTTACATGATCATTCCAAAACCATGAGTGAAAATTATATCAAATACAGTCGAAACCCGATGGCTCGAACTCGCCGGTACCGACAACAATAGTTCCAGCCATCCGGAATTTGAGCCATCCGGTTTCTAATATACTTTTGTTTACATACAAAAGTCTGTTATACATTTCGATCTCCAGTTGAAGAGTATTCACACTTCCTAAACTGCGTACTACTTTCTGCTTTTGAATTAATAAGAACCCAATACATACTTAATATTTGTATTAACCAATATGTTAAAACAGTTACACATTCAATCAAAACATAATTATCATGCAGTAAAGTATATCAGCACGTTTTTACGATTTAGCTGTTTCAGCCATTATAATACTGCATCTACAAAAAACGCCAGATTTTATACAAAATGTCATCTTTTACTCAAATCATTAACGATTGACTCGATGACATGTTTGTTTGCAATGTGTGACATCAATTAGTGCGTGCCTTTAATCAAAAGGTTCTAATCGATGAACAGTTTTATGCAACCTGAAGAGAGTTCGAGCCAACCGAACAAAAGAACGTGTGAAAATTGTGACCGGGACTGTGAAAACAGTTCGAGCCATCCGATAATTCTGCTGCATTGCAGGTCACAGTTATGGAACATGGTTAATGACAAAATGACCCCAAAACACATGTGTGAAGTTTCACTTGAAAACCTGTAGTAGTAACACTAATATGGAGATGTTGCTTGTTGACCTTAATCAGAGCATAACACATACCCCAAAGCTGACATGACAAATCGTTGTGTAGCATAGCTCAAACTATTCTGTCATTCGTTGATCTGCAAAAGGTACTTAATCATAAGTCAATTTACTAATTCTCAAAAGTAAAAAGATGTCCCTGGTTTGCTTTCCACTGAAAGAGCGTGCACAAATATATTCCTACAGAGACAAAAAGGACTGGTTTTACCCAAGAAACAAACTAAAAAGTGTCTCAATAAGCAGTGAAAATAGGTTTTCAAATCATCAAGATTGAGCAAACTCAAGATTTCCCCCAGACACCAAGTACTGGCGCTATCCAGGAAACAGACTTTAAATGTCTAAACGGCCTTTACAAAAAAAATCTTTCAAATACAATAGAGATAAAATTAGCCTTGCTCTGGGAAAATGAGGCTTAATGCATATGCGTACAGTATGGTCCTTGATTAGCCTGTGCAGTCTGCACAGGCTTATCAGGGAGAACACTTTCCCCCTACAATTGATTTTAGTTTTGAAAAAACTTCCTTTAAACGAAAAATTTTCATGAAAGCGGAAAGTGTCGTCCCTGAATAGTCTTTGCAGACTGCACGGGCTAATATAGGACGACACTTTAGCCACATGCATTAAGCCCCGTGTTCCCAGATTGAGGCTCAAATCATTACTTTTGATGGCCGCACACTGCTGTTTGATATGCCTGGGGGTGATGTGCAGGAAGTTGGGTATCTTCACAAGCTCCGTGTTGCCATAGCCCGCGGGGGGCAGGCCTTGTTCACCCATCGTGCCCTCCCGGCCCTACAAAATACATGATAGATAGAGGGAGCCTTGCTCCGGGAAAATGGGGCTTAATGTATGTGCGTCAAGTGTCCTCCAGATTAGCATGTACAGTCCGCAAAAATACTAATCAGGGATGACACTTTCCGCATAGTGTTTTTTTAGCTAAGAAGAGACTTCCTTCAAACGAAAACTACCATAAAAGCAGAAAGTGTCATCCCTGATTAGTCTGTGTGGACTGTGCAGGCTAATCTTGGATGACGCTTTACACACTTGCATTAAACCCTGTTTTCCCAGAGCAATGATCAAGGAGTCTTGACAACAAGAGATGTTTGTTAAACATGACTTTTTATTGTATGCCTTACAACTTGCAACAAATTCTTCAATGTGTGCAAATGCTAAGATATTTTGTTAATATTGCATGCCTTATGACCTTGACCTTGATCTGAAAATCATTATGGCTGATCCTTTCATCAAGAATAAATAGCATTATATTTATATGATCCTTACCATTCTATTTACATGTATATTGTGTGTAAACAATTTTCATGTTGCTAGCCACTGTGACCTTGACTTTTGACCTGTTGAACTTAAATTTGAAATGCCCCTTCCTTTCAACTTACCTACTAATTTAGATGACTGAAGGTCAAAGTGTTCTATAGATATTGTGTGGAAACTAATTTTATGTCTACCATTGCTGCCAAGTAACCAATATTTTAATTTGCATTGTCCAAGGTCAAAATGTTCTCTGTTTATGAGCCTCATTCTGGGAAATCCAGGCTTCATGCATGTGCGTAAAGTGTCTCCCAGAGATTAGCCTATGCAGTCCAAACACGCTAATCAGGGGCTACACTTTCCGCCTAAACTAGACTTTCGCTAAGAAGACACTATCTTTAAATGAAACATACCATAAAAGCTGAAAGTGTCTTCCCTTATTACATTGTAGCCTATGCGAATTGCACCCGCTAATCTGGGACGACACTTTACGCAAATGCATTAAGCACAGTTTTCCCAGAACAAGGCTCATTTTGTGTGGAAATGAATGATTTACTGTCTTTTGCTGACAACTTCTGTCAAAAAGGTTTGATTGGAGACCCGTTCTGGCAAAACTGGGCATAATGCATGTTGTTAAAGTGATGTCCCAAATAAGCCTGAGCAGTCCTCACAGGCTAATCTGGGACAACACATTCCGCCTTAACTGGATTTTTTATATCAAGAGACTTCCTTTACATGAAAAATACCATAAAAGTGGAAAGTGTCATCCCTGATTAGCATGTGCTTTCTGCACACACCGCACAGGCTAATCTGTGACAACACTTTACACACATGCATTTTACCCAGTTTTCCCATGTTAATTGTTACCTCTACAGCGCCCTGTCTCAGTGGTAGAGGTACCACAGACTGCTTGTATGTTTGTGCTACAGGCCACACACTGGGCCAGTCCACATCCACCGACATCTTCTTGGAACGAGGGGGAATATACAGGTCCTTCGGCTGAAAACAAAGTTTGGTCATGGATTTACTTTTCCTTTTGCTAAAATAATCTAATGGATACAAATAAGCACATTCATCTTAACCAAAATTTGTCTAAATACGCCATTAAAAAGCCTAAATCATAAAAAAATTGCAGCAGTAAGGTTAATTATACCAAAGTACAGTTTTTATATACCTGTAGTAAAACCAGTGATATAGACATGTGACATTTTTAATTTACCAATTTTTTAAGTGCAAGAATGGGCATAATTTTACAAAATTAAATGTCAAACTTATGGATCTTGTGACAATAATCCTGAACACATGTGTGAAGTTTCAATTGCATACCTGTAGTTGTTGTTGTTGTGGCTAGTTTACCTTAACAAATTTTCTAAGTATACAACATTGGCATAATTCTGATAAATTGCAGGTCAGAGTAAAGCAGAGAGCAGACATTTGGGTAGTAGTATAGCTCAGACTATTCGGAGAATAAATAAGCTAAATTGAGAATTGTGCAACACAAACCTTTTCCTGCCGTCCATCAAACCTTTTTTTGACCAGTAACAGCTTCCTGAATTCTAAAGAAAAAATAAATAATTGACGCATGGCAAGTAGCTAAAATATACTTTGGGCAAAAATAAGAGCATAACTAGAAAATATTAAACTTTGTAGCATATAAGCAATCGATATCCTTGTAACACTAAAACAGCTATAATAAAATGTACAATAAACAAATAAAATCAATAATAGACCAGTTGTTTTGTTGTCACAAACTTAGTTTTACCCAAATTTTTTTACAATCATGTCTTATTACTTATCTAGAAATAAATGACATTTAGATTTAAATTATTTTGCTCAATGACATGTTTGTATGTAAAGCATTAACATGTTTTTTCTTCCACAAAAAAATGTGCAGATATTTCTAACCATATATGGCTATTGCTACTGCCTCCAAAAAATCAAGTTACAAATCTAAAGAGCAAAGTGAGTGTAATTTCACCAAAACAATTTACAGTTAAGTTTTACTGTTATTCTTTAGGCGCAATCATTCAGTGCGTTTCCCTGTCTTGATAGCGAATTTTAACATAATATTCATAAAAGAAAATGACAACACACTAACAGTATACCTGTGCAGTGAAATGACGTAATTGACATAAGGCGTTATAAGCATGTCTTAAAGATAAGCACAAGTCGACCAAACAAAAATGAACACCATTGACTAATAAGTACGGTATTATCGTCACTATAATAATAATTATTTATATTATCTGCCATGTAGGTTTTTTCAATACCCTCAAATTATCATTCACCAAGCAAATCACAAAATTACTTGTCACGCCATAATTTCATTTATTCATAAGCATAAACACAATAAACTAGCCATTCACTGTTACTTAAAACCATAAAATGTAATATTGATCTATAATTTGTTTAAGTTTATACATCATTCCATGTAATAATTCTCAAAACACAAGCAATAAGTTGAAATCTGAATCTGATGTGTCATGTGAAAATGAGTGTTAAAACATTTTGCTTTAAACACCTCTTGAAAAATTATGGCTAATCCTTCACCAGCGTTATAAGAAGTTTCTGCGTTCTGTTTTGACAACTTAATACACTATTATACACCTGAGATCAGCGTTTTTTTTCACCTGTTTGGGAACAGGTCCTGTCCCCTAGAAATTGGGAATTTTTGAGTCGCGAAATCCTTCAAATTGGGAATTTTCGCGTCGTGAAATCCATCAAATTGGGAAATATCAAAAATCATACAAATACATCAACTGGAATCTATTTTATGTAGTAAACAATGCTTTTATACACTATCAATGGCATTCTGGGATAGGGTAGATCATAAGTCTGTATAACAAATACCAGTTTATTTAAAAAAAAAATAAGAACTGGTTTTCCAGATAGAATTAATGGGTATTGCCGCAATATAACTGAAAATTGTTTAAAATGGCATAAAGCCCAATTAAACAATTACTTTGTGTGGCAATTTGAGATAACTTGTCTAAATTAAAAGGACCAGCAGATGACCATTGTTATAATGGAAAACAGAAATTTAGGTGGAAAACATTGTGTCAAAGGGTGACGTGCTTATTACAAGACTTTTATGCTTGGCTGATTTCGTTTTGTTCACTTTCTTCAAGTAGTATTTTGAATTGTGACTCATTTTCTGGCTATTTATATAAAAACCACGATGCGAGTGTGCAAAATCGTCGGAAGTAGTTGACTATTTAACTTCGCCGCGAGTATTTGAAGAGTAAAACGAGATTTCGGATTTCCATATTTGGGTTTGTTTACTACGTAAAGACGTCGCTACGAATAAAACCAAAACCCGGGAAAATATTTTGTCAAAGTCGGCATTTCGAAATATCTATCATTCTTTTCGGATAAGGGTTTTATTTTGTATATTGAATCTGTATTTAACGAGAACGTTCAATAAACAACTGTCACGAACATGTGAAACATTGTTATCGAAGCGTACAAAACAAGGTCAATTTTACTACTATTGCCTTATTTGGTTGACTGTTTCCCCGCCAGCATTCAATAATGCCGCATTATGTATGCCGGCCGGGGAACAGTCAACTTGGTAACTAGGTGGCTCCACCTATCGGAAGTTGCGTCGGCCTCATTCTAAATGAACAACAACAACTACAACAACAACCGTTTCCTTTTCATACTTGTTTACTAACTTCTGAAGTCGTTTTGAGACAAAAAAGATAGTCTATTTGGGATTTTCGAATCGATACGAGGCCGTTTTTATATAAACTATTTGGGAAAAGACCGTTTTCTAAATTGGGAAGGGTCTGTCTGCGATTTTGGGACCAGGTCCGGTCCCGATTGGGAACAGGGCCGTTTACCGGACCCGTTCAAAGAAGGAAAAAAAACGCTGGAGATATCTGTAGCCAGGCTATCGTGAAAAGGGTGTTTATCTAAACACATAATTTCATGAAATGATGTTAAATCAGCTTTATCTATGTGTAACCCAGCCAGAATAACCCGACCACCATTGGATTGAACTCGGGTACCCGGTTCCAAATTAGGCAGACACTCTACCGCGTCGCTATAAAAGCTAGCTCATATATAGCAAGGCAGTATAAGTTCTCCTTATACCGAACCCTGCTACACACAGTCACACCCCCCCATTTGCGAAATTCTTCCATGAATTTCCTACTGCCACGACATCTGAGGGACGTCTGACACACATGTTTGTTTTTTTATGTTGAGCGCCATTGCTACCCAGCCGGAAAAATCCCCTACCACAATCGGGATTGAACCCGGACCCTCCCAGTTCCAAATCAGGCAGACACTCTACCGCGTCACTATAAAAGCTAGCTCATATAGCTAGGCAGAATAAGTTCTCCTTATACCAAACCCTGCTACAAATGCACCAACTATAACCGGGTAACTTTATTTAGTAAAGTAATTCAATTTATGAAAATCTAATCTTTTAGTTCCTATACATACGGGTCAGATGAGACGTTCCAATGTGAATATATCATGTTCAAAGTCTCATTTACAAGAGTAAGTGAACCAACAAGTGAAGGGATTAAAGAGTTTATTAAAACTTGAAATATTGCAAATCCTAATAAAGAGCATAAGTTTCAACTGATACCTGCAAAAACTTTTCTTTTTTGGCTAAATTTCGATGAGGCTGGTGCAATAAATTCTACAGTAGTTTTAAAATGAAATTAAAAAAGGACATTAAACTGTATGCATGAGTGCTAACATATTCTACAGTCAATCATTTAATTCTTGTTTTTATGAAATTAAATGGTTTTCATTATTTGCTATAACAAGACAAGAAATATGTCGGACGTTTTACAAACAAAAGTAGTGGTTTGTAACCTACATGTAAATTTCTTATTACCTTTCTTGTCACTGACACTGGACGTTTTCTCAGCTGCACCAGTTGGTTGTCTACGAGTTCTATTTGAGTCTCTTCTTTCGTCTCTTCTTTCAGGCGATTTTACAAATGTCGAAGTGGAAATGAATGCCAAATTATTTTGAATGACATTGACACTCAGTAAAAACTTATTTCCCTTGCACAAAAACATGGGCGCAGCCATTTTTTGTAGATCTCGTACAGAACGTGAATGTGCGTAATTTGCATATTTTCAGTCGAGCTGTCATGGCGGACGATAAAACATTTACAAATGCTATAATAAAAAGGCAAGAACAATTAACAAGATGGGAAGATTCCGATACAAACAAATGTCCACCGACATTGTCCAAAGACAAAAAAGTGCAATTTCAAGACGGTTGCATATTTCTCGCCGCTTGTTCGAGTGGAGATCGCGACGAAGTGCAAGTTTTACTAGATCGAGGAGCGGATATAAACACAGCTAACATAGATGGCCTAACCGCATTACATCAGGTATATTACCATTTTTGGTCATATTCTTCTTACTGTTTGTTATGCCAATTTGCTTAACGTTCAGAAATGATGTATGTGAAAACAATGAAAGAACTGTTTGACAGATTGTTAGTGGCCAAGTACAAAATGTAGGTCAAAGGATGGATTTATTTCTGACAGTTCAGTTATGAACTGAATTGTTGTGATTTTAACTTTAAGAAGTGGTCATTAAGCAAAACATTCACATTGGTTAAAAAAAAACTGAAAATTACATGTGATAGGGTTTTAAATAAACATTTTGAGTTACACACATTGGTTCTTTTATAACTTTATATTTTGTTGTTATTTATAATTATAGATTTATAGAGGACATTACATAATTTTTCTCAGAAAATATAGACATAAGGTTTGCAACAACTCAAAAGGCCTTCAAATCCCAGATAGCAAAGCTATACAGTATAGAAACTCCTTCTTTGTGGACACAGCCATTCACTGGAACCACCTCCCAGACAGTGTGGTGCAGAAGGACAGCGTAGAGTCGTTCAAAAACGCTCTACAGAACTACCGCGCAACATAACGCGCTCTCTCACCCCGTTGAATAAAAACCGCAAGTCAGGATCTTCAACGTATAGATACAGATACAGATACAGAAGGTCCCTGTGCTAATTTAATTGGTCAAAGGCACCTTCTTAATATTATTTCTGGACATAATGGGATTAACATGGCAGTCATAAGTTCGATGCCTTTTTACAATGTTTGACTTGTTCTCAAAATGAATTAGACCTTTTCCAATTTAAAAATATGAAGAAAACTCCACAAAAGGGAATTAAACTGTAAATAAAGTATATTTTTCTCGATATTGTCTCAATTGTTACAAAACAATACAATTACTCCCAGTTTGCGCTAGCATGTCAGTTAATTATCAATAAAATCTATACATAGAAATCAGATTTAGTACAACTAACAAGTCAGAATAAGAATGCATATTCAATTATGGGATGTGACGTCACTGGATTGGTTTAGAAATGACACTGTGTGGGGACACAATGTTGCGTCTTTTTCGGAGTAGCGGTTATACGCAGCTTTTCACCTTAAATGACCTTAATTTAAACCCAGCAGGCCCAAATGCATACACTCCATTCATTCCATTGGCTGATTTGAGCATTATCCTTGGTACACTGGCATTATCACCGCTTCTTTGTAGTATACAATGTAACACTAATCCATGTAGGGAAATGCAGATTTCTCTAGATGTATGTAATTGTTCATTTGGCCCAGTTACAATTACGCTTTACCTGTAAAATCCATCCCCAAGACTTTCAGGGTCAGTGCTGGGTCAGTAAATCGTTAGGGGAAGATGGAATGTACTATTATTAATAAACGCTTTTTGTTGATAACACAGTATTGCTTTCCTTATATATCAAATAACACAAATTTAGGGAAAGAAATGAATGAAAACCTATCAGTAAATGCCATTTGTCTTGCATTGTGAGACAAAACTACCAAAATAGTGTCAATGATAGAAGGGAAATCGTGTTATTATCTAGCCACACATATGTGTGACGTACGCGGTCAGTCTGTCTTAAAATCTTTCCTGCAAGCCAGAATAAGTTACCGACATTTGCCAGTTCGCTGAAAATAACACAAGGTGACTTCCATTTTATATCGGAAAGTATTGTGGTTTGATGTTCCATTTACAAGACAAGATTTGTAAAGACCCACGTCATGCGAAAATGTGATTTATGCTGCCAACTGAGCACCAGTCTAGCCTGAGCAGTGAGCATTCACGCAGTCTTGTCAGGATATGCATACTGAGGAGGATACTCAGGAGATACCATGAAACCTTACGTTCTTTTTTATAGCAGAAAGCGTAGCCCCTTACCAGACTGCGCAAGTGTTCAGGCTGGGCTTGAGCTATGCTGGCCGCATATATATGCCATAAGATCAATTTACGCAGGACTCGGATGAGTTATTTGAATGTGTGGAAAGAAAACTGAGTATTAATCAAATATCAAATGTTTCGATGACGAAGAAATAAATTCATAATAAGACACTTGAGGACATATATGATATGATCACACGTAGTAAAATTTGCATCTACGAACACTATTAGGCCTATATGGTAAAACCGTTTAATATATGTGCACTTCACGACAAAAATTGCATGCGGTCCATATGGGACTTTTTAGGTAAAAAAAGAACACAAAAATACTTAAACCTTTGTTTTTAATTTAACAACTTAAAAAAGTAAATCTTCTACCTTTATTTCAAAGTCAGGATATACACCAAATATCTTTTTTAAAGATATTTCTTGTTTAAGTATATCACATCCTTCAATTTATGAAATTGAACACACTGAAAGGACGGAGAGTGATGTCTAACACATGTCATCCTTACTTCAGTACAAATAAAACAGCTATAGAAATTCGTTACTGCAAGTTGATCAATTGCAAACTTGGGCAAAACAAAATGTAAATNCCCCCCCCCCTCTCCTTCGAAGAAGGTGACATATAGCAGTCAAACTCTATGTCTGTTGGTTAATCTGTCCATTCATCTGTGTGAAGTTTCCTGTCTCTGCCATAACTTTGCTATATATTCATGGATTCTGAAATACTGTGCAGCAAATGTCCACCATCTTTAAGACAATGTGAGGCTTAGAACACCCTTCCTCAAAGGGCAAGGTCACACTTAGAGATCAAAGGTCAACTTTGGACCATTAACAGCTTGTCAATTATTGTCTTAGCCATAACTTTGCCATACATGTATATTGGTGGATTTTTAAATAGTTTGGGGCAGATCTATACCATCATAAGATGACATATCACATGTAACACTTATTTCCCTACCTCCAATGTCAAGGTCACACTTAGGGTTCAAAGGTAAAACTTGGCCATATAACAGCTTGTCTTGTCTGTAACTTTGTCATTCATCATACTGTTTTAAAACAATTTACTACCAGTGACTACCATGAAGAGACAATGTTTTAATAACACTTTGAGTCAAAGGTAAAATTTTACCATATATGTGTCGTGTTCTGAGAAAACTGGACAAAATGCATCTGCGTAAAGTGTCATCCCAGATTAGCCTGTGCAGTCGGCACATGCTAATCTGGGACGACACTTTCCGCCTAAACTGGATTTTCGCTAAGAAGAGACATCACGAAAAATACCATAAAAGCAGAAATTGTCTTCCTTGATTAGCCTGTGCGGACTGCACAGGCTAATCTGGGATGACAATTTATGCACAAGCATTATGCCCAGTTTTCTCAGAACACGACACATATCAGCTTGTCTGAACAAAACCGCCAATAATGTCATTCATCATGCAATATAAAAATAACTACCATTAGGAAGGAGACTGTGTGTAATGTGTATCACCCGTGGCGTCTTATTGCTTCAGAGGTCCAGAACACACTTAAAGTTCATAATGATTGTTTTTACATTATTACAATTTTAGTTTCTTACATGTCCGGAAACTGTGTGTAATGTTTATCACCCGTCTCATTGCCTCAAAGGTTAAGATGACACTAAGAAGTCATTATGTTTGTTTTAATTTGTTTTTACATGTATATTGTTACAATATTAGTTTGTAACATATCAGGAGACTGAGTGTCACGTGTATCCCTGGTCTCATTGTCAAGGTGTAATTTTAGAGGATAGAAAGTCAAATTTGGCCATAGATTTGTGACATGAGGGGGGTTTGAGACAAAAGTATAATTGGGGGCATCAGTGTCCATTGGACACATGTCTTTTTTTTATATTTATTTGTATTTTTGTTAAATTTGCTGTCTTTCGAAGTATTTCAGTTTAGCCACTTGTTTTAACCATGGCCCAGTCATTGAACATCAACACAATATATGTCTGCCTTGTGCTGAGATAGTTTTGAGGTAGATGACCGAAGTCTCATTTGCATTATCATGTGACTAGACTCTCGCCATCACAGTTGTTTCTAAACATCTCCAAATCAATGGCAGTGGAATTTGAAAGTAGGAATTAAAATCCATATTCGTCTATCTAAACAGATCGAGCTGAACTTGAACTAGCAAAATACTAGCTTCCAAACAATATTTTATTATGTTCTTTCGACTTAGGAAGATATTTTTTACAGACTTCAAATTTCCCCACTTTAAAATAAATGCTTTTTGATCACTATCACTATTAATCTTTAAATGACTTTTGTTGTAAACACAAAGCCAAATGATAAAAAAATGAAATCGTCAAAATAAGAAGATAATATCTTTCAGACCAGTATTCTTTCATCCCATCCTTTCACTTTAGAAAGTCCTTTATTGCCAAAATCAACCACAATCCTCAATCCTTAATTAATCTAGTCAGTGTTTGATTCAGTAATTATAGAGTACACAATTAAAGTACTGCACACACCCCAATTATGTGCAGGCAATCATGTGCCATTGTAAACTTTTATTGACAAATTTGGATTTTATTTGGATTTTAATGTCAGATTTTTACCATTTGCGACATTGTGACCTTTGCTTTGTATGCTTATGGTTAATAAGACTATTCCATTGATGCTAAAAACTACTGTACTTGAATTGCTTTACACATTAGATGGCCTAGGACACTAAGATGATATTATCAGAAGTGAAGATCTTGTAAATCTTGTGTATTGTATTGTAAACAAAAACAGCAAGTACTTGTCTATTGATGAGGCAAGGTTAGAATGTTAAGTGGTCTCCCATAGTTTAACAATAGTTAGATACACTACTTGTCATATTAATTGTTAAGGCTTAAACATTAAAACAAGAATTTTGTGCCTTTTTAATTCGCACCAGATTTTTATTGCTATGACCTCTAAGTACTTTAGAATTGGTGCATTTTAAATATACATCAGATAGGTTGCACTTTGAAAAATTGCTTGATTGACAGTCCTGAGGGGCGAAATTATATTTGGAGCGGCATGTTTTCTGAAGATGTCAGTGTGGGCAACTGGTTAAATAAAAACAGCTGGTTAAATATTAAAAGTTTAACATGTACATGTCTTTTAAGGTCTGACAATATTTAGTTTGGACCGGCAACTCTTAAACAAATGCCTGTCCAAATGAATGGCGCTCTAAGCCAGTTTTGCGAAGACTAATATTACACTTATGATGAGCATTTCATTATCTATGTTTTGCAATTTTGAATTTCTATTGACAAAATCTGGAAACAGAATTTCTGCCAATATTTGTACTCAGGTTTTTTTTTGGCCCGATTTTATAGCCGAAAAACGGCTATATTTCCAATCCCAAAAAGTACACTTTTTATCCCAAAATGTGTCAAACAACTTCCCCCCCTTTTTTTTGAAAGAAGTGTCTAATACTTAGTTTATCTCAATTTTAATTCAATTACATCTAACGAAGTATAAAATAATGATTACTATCGTTTTGTTCTTTTAATTTGAATTATTATAAAGATTTATATCAAATTAGTATTTCCCAATTCAGTGGTATTTTGGCACGAAAAAAAGAAGGCTACTGAATTTATTTTCCCAGTTTCTTAAATATGCAGCTAAAATTCCCAATTCCAAAGCCATGGGCTATCTTCCCAAAAAAGTGGTAAAAAAACCCTGGTACTGAATGCTTTTTGGTAAACATTTGGAACTGAGAAGGTAGGATCATATGCTTAGGGCGTTACCTGTTGATTCTTCATTTTGGCTCATTTGTGTTTTTAGTCATTTTAGCTGATCAGGGATCACACTACACACATGCATTAAGCCCCGTTTTCCTAGCTCGAGACCCATATCATATTTGTGTTATACTTCAGGCGTGTATCGATGACAACCTGGACATGGTTGAGTTCCTTGTGGAGCATGGGGCCGATGTGGACGTGTGCGACAATGAGGGGTGGACACCACTGCATGCCACCGCGTCTTGTGGATTCTCAGAGATTGCAAGGTAGGGGCACAGTTGTCTGTCATGTTAGGTTCAATCAATGTATATGTGTGTGTGTGGCAACATTAAACTGAAGAGGGGTCAACACGCTGCACGCCTTAGGTTGGCACAGCATGCTGGTTAGTTTAAACCTATTTATTTAAGCTCGATTGCATGAAAAGCCTAAGGCTCATTGATATGCTTTCGAGTCCGTTTCAATAGATTTAGTACTTGGTGTCTATGGGGAAGATCTAAAGAACGCTCCCACTGTAGGGATCAAACTTGTAATCTCCCGGTAGCTATTCAACCACCATGTCCACTACCCCACGGCGTCTTAAAAAATAAACCATTGTACTTGATTCTTGAACAATGGCCTTGAAGTCCCGAAACCAATACAGCTCGAGCCTAATATAAATTTACTACCCTGTATCACAACGTTGGGGTCAGTTAGAAGCTGTGTATCTAATAATATCCCTTAGTCAAAATTGCCACTTTGTAATTACATTTTAAAAAGGAATCTAAGATGAAGATTAATAATTTTTCCAATTCCAATATTAAATGATGCAAATCCCAAATAATGTGTACTTTACACGTCTCATTGCATTACAAACAAGCGATGTGTTTGTGAAACACTATGTCCCCTTTTGAGCGATTTTGACCCATATATTTGACCTTGAAGGTGACCTTGACCTTTCACCACTCAAAATTTGCAGCTCCATGAGACACACATGCATGACAAATATCAAGTTGCTATCTTCAATATTGCAAAAGTTATGGCCAATGTTAAAGTTTGTGCAAACCAACAAACAGACAGGGCAAAAACAATATGTCCCCCAGTATAGACTGGGGGACATAAAAATCATCTACAAATGTTCCTGGGTTAATATGATGATGTAACATCTTTGTTGTGGTAATTACTAATCAGATGGTATCAATCATGAGGGGTTGTTGAACATGTATCAACATTTATGTACAAAATGTATAAACAAATCAATTGATTAACAAAAATACAATTGAATTTACAACAATGTATATAAATGATATTGCAAGTGTTGGAAGGGTGACCCTACTTTCAAATGGATATTTACATTTTGCAAAAACAATGCAACAAAATCTTTTAAATATATATGTTTTTGAAGTCCTGACTTTGTATAATTCATGCTTTATAACTGTGTGGCAAGTATTTTGGATTGTGGATTTTATATATTTATTTTTTCAGGACACACACACAAACAGTTAACACTTACATCAAAGTCAGTTACAATAAACGATAACCAGAAATAAAGCTTAGAACATCAAACAATTGCATTATTGTCGATTTGAAACATACCTGTATGTAAACTGAGACATGAAATTCGGATTGCAACATCTGTGGTTGCTATACACTCTGACCTGTCATTTGATCAGAACGAAAAATATGACAATATCAAGTTGATTTAAAACAGAGTTTGATTGTAACAGCAATACAACCTTGCCTTAGCTGACTGACTTTTATACCTGTAGGTAGAAATCTGCCTTAAATAGAAAGTGGTTTGAATGTCATTATTAGGATGTGTAGGGTTGTTTGATGCAATTCGATGATACGTGTATTGGGCTCACTTTTAAATTGTTGTCCGCTGGTCATGGCTAGATTTTAAAATAAAAGAAACATATTCATCTCTATTATATTATAGTTGGCATCTTAAAATGAATGGCTAATATGAAAATTAAAATCAGGGCTGTCTGTTGTTAAATCTATTATTATTTTTCCATGTTTAGTTTTCTAAAAAAAAATATTGTGTTCCTTAATTATTTTATTTCTTTAAACTATCAGATTGTGTATAACTCTTAGTACAATTATTATAATAATCAGTGGGCAAAATTAATACAAGCTTGCAAGCCCTGCGCTCGTATTTTTTTAAACTGGGCTTGCTCAAAAGGTCATTTTCATATGAGACACGACATGCCAAAATGGGTCATATGCAATCTGCGTCAGGGTTTTTTTTCCTTCTGAAACACCCGCCGAATTTCAGCCCTTTCCCCTAGAATTTTTTTTCCCCTCTGACAGAANAAACAAACATGTTTTCCATTGTTTATTCAAGAAAAAAAAAGAATCTACTTCAATTTCAGAAAATTCAGACTGAAAAACACATAATTGGATTTTTAATCATTTTTGGCGGCCATCTTGGACGCCATATTGGATTACAAAAAAACGTACCATCACGCGGCACGTCCACCCAAAATTTTCTGACACTTCAGACATTTACCTAAAAAATGATATATAAATCAGCTTTCACTCTTTTTTGCACACTGGAGGTGCCCAGGGACTGTACTATAGTTTATTGTAGTGTGATATACGGACATGTAGTGCCAGGAAAGCCCTTGAAAGTCTTGCGACTTATTTCCAAAGGGGTCCTTTACATTACTGCTTCTTATAGCACATACACTAAATTGCAGCTAGCTACTAACATATTATTTTAATGGTTATTAAGTTATTTTATAATGGTGTTAGCAAATCTAGAGTTCGTGAAATGAATATACGACTAACAATTTGAGCAAGCACAGGATTGTATAAACTCGTCAAAAAACAAACAACAACAAAAACAGGGGATATCCAAACACTTAAAAAAACACAGTCGGCCATGCTCAACCCTAAAGGTACTTGTTAAGAAAGTGCTGTCTTCTTTTTTGAATTTGAAGTGATTATTTATACCTTGAATAGAGTCTGGAAGGGCATTCGAAGTAAGAACACCGTTATAATAAAAAGTTGAAGCTGTTGCTGACTTTATGTCAGGAACATGGAAATTACACTTGCTCTTTCTTGTGCAGTAGCTATGATTTGATTTCTTAATAAAGTTTTCTTTCATGTACACAGGACATTTGTCATAAAAAAATTATGTACATGATTTAGACTCAGTTGTTAGACTTAAGTTTTAACATTCCTAGTTTGTGAAAATCTGAGCAGGTCAGTGTGGTTCTTGGTGGAACATTTAAAATGCATCGCACAACCTTGTTTTGAGTAATTTGTAATTTAGACTTAAGAGTTTTCCCTAAGTTATTATACCAGGCCGAACATGCATAGTCAAATAAGCACTGAATTAATGAATTACAGAATCTGGTTATGGATCTGTTCCTTATGGTATGAGCTCCACACAGTGCCGCAGTACTCGAGGTTTGGGCGTATGAGGGAAAAGTATGCTGCACTTTTTACCTCCTCGTTGCCCATCTGTAAGTTCCTGCATAGGAAACCATGGTAACTGTTGCCTGTTTTGATAACCTGTTTGAATAAATGGCTTCCAGGACATGTCCTTTGTCTGCTCCACCCCAAGGTATTTTGATGCTTCTTCACATACATGCGTGTGGCCTTTAAGGGTGTAACTGAATAAGATGGGTGATCGCAGCATGCAGCACTTTTCTGGGTTAAAGGACATTCCCCAAAGCTTTTCCCAGTCCCACAGACGACGGCGGTCTTTCTGGAGCAGTTCACAGTCACGCTCCGAGGACATTTCTCTGTATACCACACAGTCGTCTGCGAATAGCCTAGTCTTGGAAGAGACTTCAAGGGGAGGTATTTACCGGTAATGTAGACAAGGAAGAGGATCGGTCCCAGAACACTCCCCTGGGGCACTCCACTGACAACTGGGGCGGGATCTGAGATTGATCTGTCAACAGCAACTCTCTGTTCTGTCTGTCAGGGAGGCTCGGATCCACTCCAAGGTCTGGCCGCGTATGCCGTAGTGGTGCAGCTTGGTCAACAGACGCTGGTGTGGAACGTTGTCGAACCCTTTCCTGAAGTCCAGAATGGCAAGATGATGTTGTTTCCCTTTGTCTAGGGACTTCAGGACCTCGTCGGACAGGGTAAGGAGTTGTGTTTCACAACTCCGCCTTCTTCTGAATCCATGCTGACAGTCAGATAGGATGTTGTTCCTGTCCAGGTGTCCCATGACATTGCTGACAATGATATGCTCCAGCAGTTTACAGCATATACAAGTGAGTGAAACTAGGCTGTAGTTAATCGCTTTGTACCTGTCTCCATTCTTGAATATTGCCGACACACAGCAGTAGTCTTACATATATCTGGGATCGATCCTGCTGTCAGGCACCTTTGGTATATATGGGAGAGGTATGGAGCGCAATCATTTGCCAGTTCTTTTAGTACCCTTGCTGGGAGCATATCTGGGCCCGTTGCCATTTGGGGGTTAAGCTTTATCAGCAGCTTCAGCACTCCATGGGACGTAACCAGGATTTGTGGCATGGTTGGTGCTGGTTCCCCATCTGTGTTGGGTTAGCATTACAGTCCTTGTCATGTGTGAACACTGACTGATATTGTCGGTTCAGTAAGTTGGCCTTGTCAAGTGGGTGGCTGTACAGCCTGCCGTTGTCTTTCAAGGGTGCCACCTCAGAGTTGTCCTTCCTGGTCGACTTGATGAAGTTCCAGAACCTCTTCTGTTTGTTGGGTTGCTTGTCTTGGTCTTGGTCACCGACTTCTATGAGGTTCTCAATGAAGTTCCAATAAGCCTGCCTCTTTAGTCGTTGAGATGTAGCTTTGGCCTGGAGATAGCGGTGACGATCAATCCAAATGGAAGTAATTGAGCTTAAGCAATAGTTGCTATTTTTTCGTTATCAGTCACCTCACCTTTACTGGACATGCCAGAAATACAATCCCAAGCTAGGTCCCCATGCAAACAATGTGCTAAAGTAACGCTTAATGATTATTTTTCACGTAAAACAAATACAAACGAATGTTAATTAATTGAACAATATCAGCCTTAAGTAAAAGAAATAGTTGTGATTGGGTTTAAGATTGGTTGTAAGATATAGGACTACAATCCCATACTCTGATCATGCAAGGAGTTCACAGTAACTTGAGAGTGTATTGCAGTTGTGTACTGCATCTTAGTGATTCTTCAAATGAAATGAATAATTTAAAATGGGGGCCATAATGGCCCTGAAGTGCTCACCTGAGTTCACAGACACCAATTGTTGAAGACTTGACAAGGTGATCTTGTTTTTAACCACACTTGACTAAGTTTCATAATTAAGTCATAAAAGTGGTCTCTATAGTGGTACACATTATTCTGACACTGAAAGTGAGGAATCAGCTGAAAAGAGGAGAAATCACACTCCTTTAGATATTGACAAGATAAACATTCAGACTCTGTTTGATTCATTTTGAGTTGTTAATGTGGTCTCAAGAGTGGTAACAAGGTTTTTCTAATATTTTACCAGACGATCTTATTTTTTTATTCACATGACCCAGATTAAAACACAGCCTAGGTACTGACAAGATAAACATTCTGATAAAGTTTCATTAAGATTGAGTCATACATGGGGTATCTGGAGTGGTAACAAGCTACTTAACAAATTTGACCTGTTGAACTAGTTTTGTTTACGGTACTCACATGCCCAAGATTTGAAATCAGCCTAGAAAATGTCAAGATAAAGAGGATATTTGTTCATGTCAGTGTAAGATCGTTTGTTATTTCACGAGTGATCATAGAAAATATGTTTTTTTATGATCACGAGTGAAATAACAAACGATCTTACACTGACATGAACAAATTTTCTGTTTCTTTTATGCCCCTTTTTAAAAAAAATAATTAATTATAATTTCCCTTTCGCTGAAAAGTGACCCTCTCTCCCGTGGCGTGCCTCAATACATTGAAATGAGGTCATTTTGTTGACGAAATGACATCATTCAGGGAAATTCTTCAGTTAAACTCTTTTACAATGTAAATTAAAGGCACAAAAAACAATTAAATTAAAAGAAAATTTGTTGGATTCGGTGGATAATCGATTTTATTTCACTCGTGATCATAGAAAAAATATAAACAAGGATTTGTTCTTTTCACTACTGTTATTTCACTGCAGAAATGTCAAATTTTATCATAAGGTATAAAAGAAAAACAGTCTGTCCTTGTTTAATACAGATTGAGTCATAAATGTGGCCTATATATAAATGACGAAGTTTTTCTAAGATTCAACCTGGTGACCTAGTTTTTGGATGCACGTGACCCAGATTTGAACTAGATATTGTCCAAATATACATTCTGACCAAGTTTCATACAGATTGAGAAATAAATGTGGCCTCAAGAGTGGTAACAAGGTTTTTCTAAGATTTGACCTTGTGAACTAGGTTTTGGATGCACATGACCCAGATTTGAACTCTGTCTAGATATTGTCCATATAAACATGAAAAAAGTGGCCTCTAGAGTGTTAACGCGCTTAATGTTAACAATTTACCATAGGGTGACCACAACAGCTCACCTTGAGCACTTCAAGCTCAGGTGAGCTAAAAACATATTTGCAGCGAGTAAAGAAAACTCTTTGAAATTCTTCACAATTTATTTACAAAATTATTTACAAACATTAAGCATAACAGAGGTAGAAAATAATATACAAACACAAATACTCATCATGAAAAACAATACAATTTTCTAAAAAATGTTAGCTAGTGTTGTAAAATTTGATACTTTAGTATGCCATATAACAAAATGATACCATACAAAAATTGAGGTCAAGAGGGCCTTGATGGTCCTTGAGAGTTCACGGACACCATTTGCTGAATACTTGACGAGGCGATATAGTTTTTGACCACACTTGACCAAGATTCAAACATGGCCTTCATATTGTCAGGATAAACATTCTGACCAAGTTTCATCAACACGGAGTCATTAATAAGGCCCTAGATTGGTAACAAGTTGTTTTTAAGATATGACCTGGTGACCTAGTTTTAGACGCATCTGACCCAGATTCAAACTTGGACTAGATATTGTAAAGATAAGAATTTGACAAAGTTTCATCACAATTGAATCATAAATGTTGCCTCTAGAGTGATAACAAGGTTTTTCTAAGATTTGACCTGCTGACTTAGTTCTTAAATGAATGTCACCCTGATTCTACTTGTCTTTGATAATGTCAACATAAACATTCTGACCAAGGTTCATAAAGATGAAGAAATAAATGTGGCCTCTAGAGTGGTACAATATTTTTTATAAGATCTGACCTGGTGAGCATGTTTTGGAAGGCACGTGAATCGAACTCAGCCTTGAAAATGCTAACATAAAGATTCGGAAAAAGTTTAATCAAGATTGAGTCATAACTATGACCTCTGAAGTGGTAACAAGATTTTTCTAACATTTGACCTGGTGAACTAGTTTTTGGAAGCACATGATCCAGATTAAAAATCAGCCGATGTTTAGTCAAGATATACATTCTTACAAAGTTTAATAAAGATTGAGCAATAAATGTGGCCTCTAGGTTTTTTCTAAGATTTAAACTGGTGACCTAGTTTTTGGATGCACCTGACCCAGATTTAAACTCGGAATAAATATTGTCAAGATCAACATTCTTATTAAGTTTCACTAAAATTGGATGAAAAATGTGGCCTCTAGAGTGGGTACGAGCTTAAAGTTGACAATACACACTGCACGACGCCAGACACAGGTTGATCGCAATGGCACACCTTGAGGACTTTGTGCTCAGGTGAGCTAAAAAATATATACAGTACAGTGGATTCCACTTAACTGAATATTGGGTCATTGAATTAGACATTCCAGTACATATCTGCAAAACGTGTACTTAGTAGGAATTTATAGAGGATATTTGTTGATTCATGAGTGGTCAAATAACAAATATATTCACCAGTGGGGTAACCATAAGTGAACATAATTGTTTATATAATTACAAATTATATGATAATACAATCTTTCAATGAAATCAACCAATTTACTATTTATTTTATGCTATGTTTTTTATGCAAATGTATGATGAACTGATAGTGAAAAATAAGCCAAGAACATCGTAATGCCTCCGAATCCGTGGGGAATAAAAATAAATGAGGTGAGTAGTAACTCTATTAACGTAAATGATATTACAACAAAGTTAAGAAACACAAATTCTACGCATATTACAGTGTATAAGGACAAATGCTTTTACTCTTAATACAGTTTTGTGCACATTATAATATAAACATTTGTATATCACACACATATACCTTAAGAACATCACAATTTTATAAAATTTTGATCATGTTTGCTGGTTTGATCAGAACTTGTAAACATTTAGCATATCTGAGCTATATGATGAATAGCATACATAACTTTATCATTTCAATCATATTTCAATACCGCAATTGTCGAAAGTTTTTTCTGTGAATTTTACTCATCCTCATTCAAGATACGAAAATTGATTTGAAACAATACCTATGTATATAAGTAAAAATAACATGAAAATAATTAAAGATAACATAACAATACTGGTATGAATAAGTAGATCACAAACTCTGGCCATAGTTTTTTATCAACAGCTAATTAATTACTGAAACTATGCATATTTTCAAGCTACAAGACATTATTAAGCATATGAAAGGGAGATAAATACAATGTACATTAATATATACAGTTCTACAAACACGTGCAGAGTTATTCCACCCAATACATTCCAATGACACACACATAATATGATCTATGCATCACCTCATGTAACTCTCAATTAAAACAGATCACAGGTCCAAGCCACAAACCCGGGTTAAAAATGGGAGCCAAGACCCACCAGCATTATATTGGATTCCACGTTATAACGGAGCATGTAATATTCAATTTACAATGTACTAGTAAATTACCTAGATTTTAACTTTAATCCAAATAAATCCTAAAGTAAATTAAGTGATTTTTTCTGGAACTCTCCTGCCATTCATGCAATATGCTTTCGTTGATGAATCATAGAGGATACATTTTCCAGAAACATCGAACAATCAATTAATCAAATCATACAACACACAATTATGAAAAACAATAATTACAGTGATGATATTTTAAACATGTTACACAATTTTTCCTTTTTTAATGATTTGCCTAAATTATCATTGAAACCAGCTTCATAAAAGAAAGAAATGAGCCACAGTCTGGGAAAACAGGGTTTAATGCATGTTTGCAAAGTATTGTTCCAGATTAGCCTGTACAGTCTGCACAGGGTAATCAGGGACAACACTTACCATTTTTATTCAAAAGAAGTTTCTTTGAAACTAAAATCAAGTTAAGACGGGAAAGTGTCCTCACTTTAAAAGACGGGAAAGTGTCCTCACTTTACTGTCCTCACTTTACGCACATGCATTTTGCCCTGTTTTCCCAGATCGAGATTCAAATCCTTTTTATTCAATATTACCTATAACCCAACATACTTCTGCCATTTAAAATAGCACCTATGCAGTAAACAAATGAAACGAATCATAATGTGAAATAACTACTAAAGATGAAAATGACATTCAATTATGCATTCTTTGAATGAAATTGGTTCATAATAATTTTGCCATTGCCATATATACATATATGTTGCATACATGTACCTTCTTCACGAATCCCGTACATTTTTTTGTCCTAAATTATTTGTATTGTTTAGTTTTATGTGAGTGCAAAATCACATATCAATCCAAATATCAGAAAGATAAAGAATTTTATAATCTGCTGATACATAAATAATTAAAAGAATCTAAATAATGGTAATATGAAATTAAAAAATATATATTATAATTTTTATTGTTTCAACAGCTTATTATGTAGCGCTCATCATTTATAAATGCATTTAATAAGATCATCAAACCTTCCCAGATAATGTTTCACATACGAAAAATATACAGTATGAAAGTTATAAAGTACAAGTATCATGCAATACAACCTTAAATGTCACAACAAACTATATTTTGACATTTCTATTTTAAAATCATTAAACTTTCAAAACATAAAAAGTAATTCATATACATTTTTTAATAAAATTACCTCCATCCTGTAACATAGCACTGTATTTGAACAATTCGGACACCAATAATGTCTGAGACCACTTACAAAATATTAAAACAAAACTGGTACTAAATGGCACTCTACGCATGTACCGGGATATTCACATTTTCTTTTAAATCAGAAATTAAACCCAGATTTCTATTACCTACAATACATACTTTGAACAATAACTATTTCTCTGACAATCAACATTTTTGAGTAACAAATTCAGATCTTAAGACGATTTGAGTGGCTGCATTGACTGAAATGAATTACAACTGACTTATAACTGTTCATGTTGCAAAACTGCCATTTAAAACCTGTGTGTGCACAGTTAAACTATGATTTCACCATCAGTGTAATAGGCCATCTGGATGTGTTCATTCCTTCATAATCACATTAGCACAATAAACAAACATATCTGCACACTACAGCATATTTAGTTTAAGCTGTGAGACATGCAAAGCCACTTTAGTCTTTCAACTTGGATACATTGAGACTCGCTCTGGGAAACTGGGTTTAATGCATGTGCATAAAGTGTCAGCCCATATAAGCCTGTGCAGTCTGCAAAAGGCTAATCGGGGACGATACTCTCTGCCTGAACTAGATTTTCATTTAGAAAAGACTTCCTTTAAAAAGAAAAAATCCATGATAGCGGAAAGTGTCATCCCTAATGAGCCTGTGCAAACTGCACAGGCTAATCTGGGACGAGACTGTATGCACATGCATTAAGCCCCATCTACCCTGAGCGCAGCTAATTTCTAAATGCCTGTTTACTGCTTAAAACACATCCAGTAATGGAATGGTTAATGGTCTGAGAAAAATTGTTCACAGCAAACCCTCCTCATGGCTGAATGGCTTTTAGTCTCTCTATTTTTTCCGTTGCTTGCAATATTTCTTCCAGCTTTGCAAGTGTCTTTTTCACGCGGAGAGAAGTGAGTCTCGCCGCTGGATTGCCGCTCCAACATTCTGTCATCACCTTCGTAACCACCTTCATTATCTGCAACAGGTTTCAAACAATGGGGTAACAATGAGGTAAACTTCCGGGGAAACAAACTCATCTGAACCATTTACCACTAATATACCGATTTTGACACATTTGCAGTCTCTTAGAAAATCAAAATAAACTTAAGATGTTGCTTAATACATTAAAATTGTAAAGGCTTCATTTCCAACCCTAAGAAACTGATTGGTAGCAAACAGCATAAAACCTGAACAGACTGCGAGTTAATTTCAGGTTGTTCTGGTTTTATCCTGGCT
The DNA here is from genome assembly GCA_007657795.1 of Dreissena rostriformis. Lineage (NCBI taxonomy): Eukaryota > Metazoa > Mollusca > Bivalvia > Myida > Dreissenidae > Dreissena > Dreissena rostriformis. The sequence goes on along the minus strand of VMBQ01000855.1, from coordinate 88,220 downwards.
GCCGATAGTCATTTTCACTGCGCTTCTGAGCAGGACAGGATTAAAAAGAATGAATTATCATACAATCATAATAAACAGGTGAACTTTTCACTAGCTAAACTATACAACCATTATTTGACCATAGCTTTCTCAAACTACATTTCAGTGTGTCCAGATTGTGTGTCCATGACAATCTGGACTCTGATTCGCATAAACATATTTGCTGCTTTCTATAGTGCTCAATAAGAACATTGAGAATGTGGAACTTTATCCTTAAAATTCATTGTTCGTCTACGGCTGCCTCATGTTGCTTGTTTGACTTGATATGCATAAAAAGTTGTTTACTAGTGGATATTTTTGATTGTTCAATAGTTAACAAATTGGCATTAAAATGTCATTAGATTTGACATTTCAGTACAACTTGAATAAAGCATTCAAAATACATTAACAACAAAAATAAATAGGGGACCATTTCTAACCATATAATTTCACTGAAATTTTAATGTCCACGATTAATTTTAAAATGAAGTAAATATGGACATTTTGATATAAGAAAACTTGCAAATTTGTAAAATGAACTAGGCACAACAATTAAAAACATTAACTCCAAAGAAAAGAAATGTTTCTTAGGTCTTACTGAAGAGACACACATTATCATTATAACATGCAAAATCCTTAGTAAAACACTTGTATTACTTATAACCCTCTAAGAAACACAAAACAACAAGAAGTTAAGCCTACGTCATCTTGCATCCATCGTTCAGAAATATCAGGTCTCTGCTTGTTGTCGCATACTACAACTTTCATGTCTTCAAAGCTCGGGTCTGATGGCACAAGATCGTGGTAGGGTATGACCTGTTCCTCCACAACGCCTGAAAAATAAACAACAGTTCAGGAAGTGTTTTAGAGCACATTTTGAATCAAAGTTCTTTCACATTCCCCTGCATAAAATACACAATGTTACAAATACTTTTATATATGAGCAGCGTCATGCGAAAATGGGTCGTATGCCCTATGCGGCCAGCGTATGATATAACCCTTTGCATGCTGGGAAATTTGTCGTCTGCTTAAATGTTGTCTGCTAAATTTCTAAAATTAGCATTTTCTTTGATATTTTTCCAAAGAATACTATCAGAATAGCAAACAGTTTGGATCCTGATGAGACGCCACGTTCTGTGGCGTCTCATCTGGATCCAAACTGTTTGCAAAGGCCTTCAAAATCCGGTTCCAGCGCTCAAAGGGTTAA
>VMBQ01000855.1:66261-85944 GCA_007657795.1 Dreissena rostriformis | reverse complement strand
TTGTAATTAATATTCATTTTCGGTTTCGTTACCGCTTTGAAGAACCCGTTATTGTTTTGATTTCTTTAATGTTCGGCGTCCTTGGATATTTAACATCAAAAACGTTGTCGCTATTACTCATTAACCGCGTTAACACCAGTGTAATTAATATTCATTTTCGGTTTCGTTACCGTTCGGCGTCCTTGGATATTTAACCACATCAAAAACGTTGTCGTTATTACTCATTATTGCGGTTAAAACAAAGAATTCCAAATTGCGAAATGACGTTGCATCACGTGCGCAAATTATCCATTCGGCTCTCATTATATTATTAGCAGACGACAAATGTTGATTCTGATTGGATGATTAAAATACACTGTTACTGTTTACAATCGACATTACCGCAAGTGATGGATGACTGATTAGATAATTGATTGCACGTTGTTATCGGATTATAAGCAATACACCGTGTACAAACACAAGGTCAGCGTGTTTATTCTACGTATGTCTGTCAATAAACCGGGCTACCGCTTTTATAGATTTATAGTAGCCCGATGGGCGTGAGCTGAAAAATTTCAGTAGCCCGATGAAAAAAATCGGTAGCCCCCGGGCTCCGGGCAATGGATTTGTCGGACACTGTGTACTTGTTAAGTGTCCCAATTTTTAACTACATGTTTATGTATCTGCAGGTTTTAAAGTTTGGAAATTATATTTTTTGAAGACTGATGACTTTTATAAATTAAATTTAGTTTAGTGTAAACATTAACTCAACATTTTGGCTTACTTTAAAAAAAAAGGAAACAATTGTTCTCAATACTGGAGCATTGTAATGCAACTAATGTAAGATATGGTATCATTCTCATCATGGTATCATTGGAACTCCCCATCCAGCTATTTTCTTTGTCCAATTGGGAAAAGTACCCGTACCGGTCCAATTGGGAAAAATCGAGTCGTAAAAACCTCAAAAGTGTTTTCAAGCTGTCAATATTATATTTACCTAGGTTCAAGCCATATAGCTGCAAAGGGAAACTAACTAAATGTTGCATTTTCCATTTTTTTACCTTAAATTGGGAATTTTTTGGACAGCAATTGGGAAATTTGTAGTTTTTTCGTAATTGGGAAAGTGCCGTTTACCAGTACTTTATAAAGAAGGAAAAAAATCGCTGCCATCATGCACATTTAGTTTTATAGAACTCTGGGCCAGATTCTTAAGCATGTTCTTACACCATTGACAATAACAAATTACTTGTATAGTTTGCTTTTCTCCAATTTTCAGCTCAAAGATCAACAAAAAGATCTGCACATCGTCACCATAGTACCCACGGGTAGACGGAGGTACGTAGACGCCCTTACACAATGTTTCATACCATCATGTTTTTGTTTGCATAGCAAATGCATATTGGATAAGGTTAAAGTTTTTTGTATGTAGGAAAAAGTTTGTTTAGAAATTCAACAATTATAGTAAGCTATTTTACATAAGGCATATATTTAAAAAATTTGGTAAATGATGCAGTGATTTTTAAAAATGTCAATAGAGTCAATAGAACAAATTAAAAATCTTATTAATGAATAAAGATTTTTGTCTTATTTGATTTTTTTTTAAAGGTTTACTATAATTTGTAGTTACAATCCTAGGTCCATACATGTAATTCAGATAGTGGACTGTCATCACATCAGTAATAGCTATCCTAGACGCTTAACAATACAAAATTAATTATATAAATTATCAATACAACATCTAGATAGCTTGCAAATAAATGTTTCCAATTAGTTGGCTGTGCTTTTCTATTTAATGAATATAGCATGAGGCTAGCTGGTAGTTTGTGCTTTTTACATTTTAGTATGGTATCAGAATTTACTAATTTAACTTTTATGTATTTGTTTAGGAGTTTTCTAGTTAGGAGCTTTAGACACAACAAGTGGCTAATGCCTGTAATTGTTTGTGCTTAAATATGAACAGCGCTCTGGGAAAACAGGGCTTTATGCATGTGCGTAAGGTGTTGTTCCAGATTTGCCTGTGCAGTCTGCACAGGCTAATCAGGGAAAACACAGCTTTTTCTTTGAAAGGAAGTCTCTTCTAAACGATAATCCAGTCTAGATGGAAAGTGTCGTCCCGAATAAACATGTGCAGACTGCACAGGCTAATCTGGGACAACACTTTACGCACATGCTTAAAACCCCATTTACCCAGAAGGTGGTTCATAAATTGTAGGAGTAAAAAATCACAGCTTTTATGTATAGTCCATTCTTTTGCTAGGGAAGCATAGTCAAGGAGAATTTTCTATAAAAAAATAATATTTTTATGTATCTGGTTTATTCAAATTTAATTTTTCATTTTACTAAAGCACACATGCATGTTTTTTACTGGTTTATGGAAGGAATTTAGTAAAATATTTGACTTTACACAGGACAATATGATACATAATGATTATTCATGCATACATGAAAGATGTAGCAGATCCATGAAACTACACTTGAAATCTAAGATTGGTTAAAGACTGCTCAAAGACTATTTAAAGATATGAAGAAAAACATTGTTTTAAAAGAAATTTCATTCCAGGCTTAAAGGCATGCATTGTCTTTTAAATTCATGTTACTTGGCACTGTACCCACATAATGTTGTCAATAACAAGAGGCCTTAATAGCTTTGAATATGTAACAATAAAAGGGCTAAGTGGATGGCCCTCCATTAAATGCTGTTTAAAGTACAAAGTTTTACCTAATTCCTTCCTAAACTAAGTTTGAATTTTGGTAGCGAACTTTGTTTTGGTATGACCCACTATTAACGTGTGACATGTTATGTTTTATTTGCAGCCGAAATGACCCTGCAAGGTTGTTATTGTCTTGTGTTCTGTATTGTCTAGAGCATCGAGTTGCTTGCCTTCCCAGCCCCTAGCAGGCTTGCTATTCGCCTTTACCAAGCACAATTTGAATGAACCTCGCTCTGGGAATATGGGGCTAAATGCATGTAGGTGAAGTTTTGTTCCAGATTAGACTGTGCAGTGACACAGGCTAATCAGGGACCACACTTTCTGCCTAAACTGGATTTTGGTTAGAAACGACTTCCTTTAATTGAAAATTCCATAAAAGCGGAAAGTGTCGTCCCTGATAAGCCTGTGCAGAGTGCACAATCTAATCTGGCATGACACTTTACGCACATGCATTAAGCCCTGTTTTCACAGAGTGCGGCTCAAATCGTTTGCACTGATTTTACTCTGAGGAATTTGTCATGTGTCAAGCATTTGAAAGATCTTTTGCATAGATTTTATAGGGCCAGTCATGTTCTTGTCTAGCATATAAAAAACTTGTAAACAGGGGGTATAAAATTATATAAAATTATATAAAATGCAACTTGCTCTAGGGTTAGGGTTAGGACTAGTGTTTGCAAATTATTTCTCGCTCTTACCAAATCTGTACCCATCTGTAGTAAACATTATATAAAGCTGAGGAAATCAGAACTATGAAAAAAGTTATGTTTTGTACTAAGCGTTTGTTTTGATCACGTGAACAGAAAAAGACAGAAAGTTTTAGATGATGGGTAAGTTAAAATATAACTCAAAATTAAATATGTTACTGTTTATTTATTAATTTGTCTTAAAACATCCCTTGCAACATTGTCATTATGCATGTTTGATTGTTTGACTCAATCATCTTTCACTTGTTTTTCACAAATCCATATTTAACAATTACCGGTATGTTATAATGTTTAAAAAAACTACAAAGCATTAATTCTTCTTTGCATGATATCAAAAGTATACATTCTAAACTAATGATTATTTCTCATTAAAGTTATACATTCTAAGTTTATGATTATGTCTTATTAAATTTATAATTCTAAATTGTTAGTGCATATAAGAAACTTGCTTATTTGCTGAACGCCTACTTAGCTAAAAGTGAAGAATCTTTGTTTTGTAGAGTACAGCAATTGTCCAGCTTTCAGCCATTCATCTTGTGCATATCCCATATATTTAATTATAAAACTTTTCTGAATTAAATTATTATTATTTAAAGCAATATTAATTACATATTCCATGATTTTGTGGATGGATCTTTTGAAAGTCAACATTAGCTTTAACTATTTTATGCTCTAAAACCAGAATTTCCTGAAACTGTTTGACATCTTCCTTTCATTGTCAGTATGCACAATTGTCTTGACAAGCTTGGATGATCTCCCTTGAACACAATCAATATACCTTGTTCAGTATTATAAAGCTGACTGCTTGGGAGTTGTCTACCTTGCAACTATAATTGATCAAACTAGTCCTTGTCAATTTAGTTTCCCTCGTGTAGTATGCAAACACATAAGACTTTTCTTTAAAGAAAAACAGTATTATAGAATTAATCAATTTGGTTGTTGATGGTATAGTTTTGGTGAGGTGTTATACGGAAACAAATGAGATACAAAGGTGAATAGCAAAGCCTGTAGAGCTGTATTAGATATTGCATGGACTCGGGAATTATAGGCATGGTTGGGTTACACAATGCAGCAAAAGATGTCATGCCTGCACGGCTGCATGAAACAAACAACTAAAAAAAGTAAATGTATATTTAGATTCAGAATAGAAAAACGTATTAGGGAATGCTTTCTGAAATCTCGAAAAAGGCGATAGATATAATGTAAATTAGCACTGCTCTGGAAAAACGGGGCTTATTGCATGTGCTTAAAGCGTCGTCCCAGATAAACCTGTGCAGTACGCACAGGCTATCAGGGACGCCACTTTCTGCTGTTATGTTTTTTTTTGTTTTTTTTTAAAGGAAGGCTCTTCTTTGCGAAATCTAGTTTAGGCGGAAAGTGTTGTCCTTGATTAGCCTGTGTTGACTTCACAGGCTAATATGGACACTTTACGCACATGCATTAAACCCAGTTTTTCCAGAGCGATGCTGAAATGCACCATTCAAAGGGAAGTAACTCATGCTTGATGTGGAATCAATACTTTGACAGAGTAACAAATCTTGTATGCAGAAATGTATTTGTGTTTAACTTGTGTTAGTGATTTTGATGAGGTGTCTAGTCTTGGCTGTCAAGTGGTGGGCTTTTAATGAATTTGAGCCGCGCTCTACAAAAATGGGGCTTATTGCAGGTGTGTACAGTTCGCGCAGCTTAATCGGGGACAACACCAATCGCTTTTATTCATTTAAAGGAAGTCTCTTCTAAATGAAAATCCAATCTAAGCAGAACGTTTCATCCATGATTAGACTTTGCAGACTTCACAGGCTAATCTGGGACAAAACTTAACTTAAATGCATAAAGCACCCTTTTTCCCCGTGTGCTGCTCATTCCAATTTTTTATTTGAATGACGCTTGGTTTGAAAAATGTCATAGATGTAAATTAATTCACCATAGAAATTATGCTTATTTTTCATATATTTTTTTAAAGTCTTTTTTTGAAGGCGAATGACACTGGTATTAAGTACTGCTTAGTTTGCTGATTCTATAAATGTCCACTTGGCAGACCAAATGTGTGTGTTACTGTGTTTAATATAGTGAAATTTGTTGCTGTATAATGTGTAGTAAGATAGTCATTCACATTTCACTTTTGTAATTGCTTTCACACAAATTACTTTATATTTGGCCTGCATCATACATGATTAGGAACATTATTTTTCGATAAACAGAAAAGGACGGAAAAAGAGAGAACTTCGGAATAATGCACTAAGCATGCAGTACGTAATAGTGCAGATTTGATTCTTGGTTCAGGGTGCACAGTAAAATGGTTTTCCACTTAATGGCTTGTCAGTGGGTTTTTTCAATGAAATTTGGGGTCCAAATTTTTACCCCAGACCCAATCTCAAAANGGTGCTCATGGTGATCTATTGTGGTCACCCTATGTCTGGCAGCAGGTGCTCATGGTGATCTATTGTGGTCACCCTATGTCTGGCAGCAGGTGCTCATGGTGATCTATTGTGGTCACCCTATGTCTGGCAGCAGGTGCTCATGGTGATCTATTGTGGTCACCCTATGTCTGGCAGCAGGTGCTCATGGTGATCTATTGTGGTCACCCTATGTCTGGCAGCAGGTGCTCATGGTGATCTATTGTGGTCACCCTATGTCTGGCAGCAGGTGCTCATGGTGATCTATTGTGGTCACCCTATGTCTGGCAGCAGGTGCTCATGGTGATCTATTGTGGTCACCCTATGTCTGGCAGCAGGTGCTCATGGTGATCTATTGTGGTCACCCTATGTCTGGCAGCAGGTGCTCATGGTGATCTATTGTGGTCACCCTATGTCTGGCAGCAGGTGCTCATGGTGATCTATTGTGGTCACCCTATGTCTGGCAGCAGGTGCTCATGGTGATCTATTGTGGTCACCCTATGTCTGGCAGCAGGTGCTCATGGTGATCTATTGTGGTCACCCTATGTCTGGCAGCAGGTGCTCATGGTGATCTATTGTGGTCACCCTATGTCTGGCAGCAGGTGCTCATGGTGATCTATTGTGGTCACCCTATGTCTGGCAGCAGGTGCTCATGGTGATCTATTGTGGTCACCCTATGTCTGGCAGCAGGTGCTCATGGTGATCTATTGTGGTCACCCTATGTCTGGCAGCAGGTGCTCATGGTGATCTATTGTGGTCACCCTATGTCTGGCAGCAGGTGCTCATGGTGATCTATTGTGGTCACCCTATGTCTGGCAGCAGGTGCTCATGGTGATCTATTGTGGTCACCCTATGTCTGGCAGCAGGTGCTCATGGTGATCTATTGTGGTCACCCTATGTCTGGCAGCAGGTGCTCATGGTGATCTATTGTGGTCACCCTATGTCTGGCAGCAGGTGCTCATGGTGATCTATTGTGGTCACCCTATGTCTGGCAGCAGGTGCTCATGGTGATCTATTGTGGTCACCCTATGTCTGGCAGCAGGTGCTCATGGTGATCTATTGTGGTCACCCTATGTCTGGCAGCAGGTGCTCATGGTGATCTATTGTGGTCACCCTATGTCTGGCAGCAGGTGCTCATGGTGATCTATTGTGGTCACCCTATGTCTGGCAGCAGGTGCTCATGGTGATCTATTGTGGTCACCCTATGTCTGGCAGCAGGTGCTCATGGTGATCTATTGTGGTCACCCTATGTCTGGCAGCAGGTGCTCATGGTGATCTATTGTGGTCACCCTATGTCTGGCAGCAGGTGCTCATGGTGATCTATTGTGGTCACCCTATGTCTGGCAGCAGGTGCTCATGGTGATCTATTGTGGTCACCCTATGTCTGGCAGCAGGTGCTCATGGTGATCTATTGTGGTCACCCTATGTCTGGCAGCAGGTGCTCATGGTGATCTATTGTGGTCACCCTATGTCTGGCAGCAGGTGCTCATGGTGATCTATTGTGGTCACCCTATGTCTGGCAGCAGGTGCTCATGGTGATCTATTGTGGTCACCCTATGTCTGGCAGCAGGTGCTCATGGTGATCTATTGTGGTCACCCTATGTCTGGCAGCAGGTGCTCATGGTGATCTATTGTGGTCACCCTATGTCTGGCAGCAGGTGCTCATGGTGATCTATTGTGGTCACCCTATGTCTGGCAGCAGGTGCTCATGGTGATCTATTGTGGTCACCCTATGTCTGGCAGCAGGTGCTCATGGTGATCTATTGTGGTCACCCTATGTCTGGCAGCAGGTGCTCATGGTGATCTATTGTGGTCACCCTATGTCTGGCAGCAGGTGCTCATGGTGATCTATTGTGGTCACCCTATGTCTGGCAGCAGGTGCTCATGGTGATCTATTGTGGTCACCCTATGTCTGGCAGCAGGTGCTCATGGTGATCTATTGTGGTCACCCTATGTCTGGCAGCAGGTGCTCATGGTGATCTATTGTGGTCACCCTATGTCTGGCAGCAGGTGCTCATGGTGATCTATTGTGGTCACCCTATGTCTGGCAGCAGGTGCTCATGGTGATCTATTGTGGTCACCCTATGTCTGGCAGCAGGTGCTCATGGTGATCTATTGTGGTCACCCTATGTCTGGCAGCAGGTGCTCATGGTGATCTATTGTGGTCACCCTATGTCTGGCAGCAGGTGCTCATGGTGATCTATTGTGGTCACCCTATGTCTGGCAGCAGGTGCTCATGGTGATCTATTGTGGTCACCCTATGTCTGGCAGCAGGTGCTCATGGTGATCTATTGTGGTCACCCTATGTCTGGCAGCAGGTGCTCATGGTGATCTATTGTGGTCACCCTATGTCTGGCAGCAGGTGCTCATGGTGATCTATTGTGGTCACCCTATGTCTGGCGTTGTATCTGGTCAGTCGCCTTGTCGACTAGATGGGACTACAGACAAAGGGTGACCACTTTAGATCTGTCCCTATTTGTAACTTCACCCTTTAAAATCTTCATTCACCCAATCTGTTGTTCCCTCACCCACATAGGAGCTCGGTGACGCGCATGAGTGGCGGTCAGAAGCACAACGTGATGATGAAGAACGTGGATCAGGAGAAGGCAACTCTGGATGTGCCCGCGCCCAGCGGGGAGGAGAAGGGCAAGAGCAGCTCCAGCTCCTGTAGCGAGGACGAGATGACCTCAGACTCTGAGACAGGTATGTGTGAAAACAAACTGGCTTAATCTGTTACCACTCAGATGTGCTCTTTGGCGCATTTGTAGTCTCTAGAAAATCAAATTAAAGTTTAGACCTTTCTTAATAGATTATAAAGTTTTAAAGGCTTCATTTCCAACGCTAGGATACTGAAAAGTTGCAAACAGCATAAAACCTGCAACTTCTGTTCTGGTTTTATGGTGGTTGCATATAGCCATTTTCATTTTGCTTCTGAGCTGGGAAGGGACAGTGCCGATTGATATTTGTGAGCTCAATCTTAGTCACAGGTTAAACTATAGACCAGCAATACTGCTTGTATTTTTTATGTATCTCAAACATATTGTGGGGAGACCCATTGATGATCTGAGTGTAGCTCACCTGAGCTCAATAGACGGGATAGGTGGCGTTTTCTCTGGGTACTCCGGCTTACCCCCATAACCAAATATTACACCAAAATTGGAAATCTTTCAGTAACAACTAAATAGCTGGAAATTGCAGCTTTCATTCAAAATCTGTCCCAACCTTTGTGAGTCTAGTAAGCTAATTAGGTAGGATTTCTGGGACACATTCCGGGTCCACACATCATGCAGCCTCAGGCGTGGAAGGACCTCATTAACCCTTTGCATGCTGGGAAATTTGTTGTCTGCTTAAATGTCGTCTGCTGAATTTCTAAAATTAGCATTTTCTTCGATTTTTTTTCAAAGAATACTATCAGAATAGCAAACAGTTTGGATCCTGATGAGACGCCACGTTCTGTGGCGTCTCATCTGGATCCAAACTGTTTGCAAAGGCCTTCAAAATCCGGTTCCAGCACTGAAAGGGTTAACTTCCAAATAAACACGCTGGAGGGTGACGAAAGAGTATCAAATGAAGAACGTTTATTCAAGGCCTTTAAGAAATGAAGATGGTTGAATCAAACACATTTGAAGCTTTGAATTGATTTTACCAAACTAGTACACTTTCAGGTGAGTTGTGTATAAGTGTTTGTGTGAAATAAATTCTATTTGAAATTTGATACTTTATGATTTGTATTTTTTTCAGAAAAGAAAAATGAACTCAATAAAAAGACAGTGGAGCCCAATCCGGTATGTTTATTTTATTTTTCTATCAATAAGGTATAAGACAAACATGCTCTTGAAATTTGTAAAATTGTGCATCTTTATTCAGTGTTTTACCCTGTAAAATGTTATGCACAAAGTGAATATTTTGAGTACCTCTTTCCAAAGCGTATGTCAATTTAACCCTTTGAGCGCTGGAACCGGATTTTGAAGGCCTTTGCAAACAGTTTGGATCCAGATGAGTTGCCACAGAACGTGGCGTCTCATCAGGATCCAAACTGTTTGCTATCCTGATAGTATTTTTTGAAAAAAAAATAAGAAAATGCTAATTTTAGAAATTTAGCAGACAACATTTTAGCAGACGACAAATTTCCCAGCATGCAAAGGGTTAAATGCATCTATGCCCGATTGGGTGCAAAGTTATCATGTGTGGTTATGGTTTCAAATATTAACCCACTAAAATTTATGTCTTACTTTAATAATTTATAGCGATACTGGGGTTCATTAAAAAATCTATAGCGGTACTTTGTACTGAGTTAATTTTCCTTTTTTGCTGTAAAGCTGTTATAAAGTTAAGATAGTTTTTGAAGTTGTGCTTACAATGCTGTTAATATTTCTTAATGGAATTTCTCAATGTGTTTTCAACATAATTGTGGAAAAAGTACAATTTGTCAAATGTCTTGTTTTAAACAGACTTTTCCACAGATTTAGGCATTTTTTAAAGTGTGTCAGTAAATGCCCAAAATCTCTATATATAAACCACGGAACTATAGAGATCCATTGTTATGACAAGAATAGAATTTAAGAATGAAATCAAGAAAGAAAAAGGTTTTTCCCCAGCTGGGCACAAACCTGCTTCCTTTGGATTAAAAGGCTAATGTTTGAACCACTTACCGGTAGTCATCCGGGATGTTTTTAATTATTATCATTTTGTACTTCATAAAAGTGATCCAGAATTTAACACTTTATACTTTTATCTAGTTCAAATTTTTTTAATCTGTGACAAAAAGTTCAAAAATTGTAGTTTTCTACAATCTCTGACTTAGTCTCTTTAATATCAATTGAAAACGAAAAACCTTACAAAAAGCAATCATGTAATCTAAATGTTGAGTCAAAAATATATGAAGGGGCAGCAAATTTAGCATGCAAAGTGCATCATTGTGTTTTGTGTGAAGTGTTGTTCACAAAATGTAAATCCTGTGAAGTATTCACAGATAATTGTGCTGCGCTCTGGAAAAAAGGGGCTTAATGCATGTGTGTAAAGTGTCATCCCAGATAAGCCTGTGCAGTGTGCACAAGCTAATCAGAGACGACACTTTACGCCTAGCACGTATTTTCTTAAAGAAAAGACTTCCGCTGAACTAAAAAAATCCATAAAAGCAGAAAATGTTGTCACTAATTAGCCAGTGCGAACTGCACATCTGGCTAATCTGGGACGATAATTAATGCACTTGCATTTGTCATGTCTGTAATGTTTGGGTCTTTGTGCATGTGGCAGCCATCGGAGCGCGACAAGCCACCGTTCATGACAACCGTAGAAATCAAGGAGAAACACCCAACAGAGATGCCGAAGATCGAAGAAACGGTGGAGAACACTGAGAAGGAGAACATTAAGAACACAGATGAGAATGAGGAGGTCAAGAAGGGACTGAAGAAGGACTCGGAGATGATTGGGGACGGTCTGATTATCAAGGACAAGCTGTATAATAACGTAAGTCGGGCGTGAGGCTGGGGGTCACTTTGAACGTAGAGTTTCAGTTTTGGTTGTTTTCTGCTGCGTTTAATTATTGGGGGTTGCTTGGAGGACTAGTGTATCTGATTTTAGATTCCCAATCAGCCGTCAAGCAGCACTAGGTAAGGAATGCAGTGATTGTCATTGAATTGAGGTCGGTCATGGAAAAAAGCAGCTTTGCCAAAGCAAAGCATGATTTCGTGATTTGAACTAACAGCGTCATATGCTGCTACCATTGCCGTCATTCAGGTTGGATGGGTATATTCTTTGGATGTTTTGATGTTGTTCTGAGAATCTGACACAACCCACTCATCATATACCTGTGCAGGTGTGACAGGATTTTGCTAGTTGGGGTTCATTGGGTCATAGTTAAGCTCTACAGTCAAGGTTATTATTAGTTAAAATAGAAAATGGTTTCCACTCAAAATTTAGATTTATGTTTCTCGTAGGATATTTTGCAAATTAGAAAAATACTTAATTACTTGATAGCTATGATAATTTATCTACTAATCAAACATTTTGATTAAGAAAAAAATAGTCAAAATCTCTGACGAGAACAAGAAAAGTCCAGCCCACCGTCCTCTGGGAGCTCTTGTTAAAAGTAGAGTTGATGCTCCTGTAAATTCATGACAATCATTGCATTTCTGCAAAATAATTGGCAGTGGAAACAAGCCTATTGATAATAATGCAAATAGTGTGGCAGTAATATGCTTTCAAATGCATAGAATAAATTTGCTTAGGGGTTAGTATGTAACTTAGTGAAATCCTCTGAGACCCTTATTCCAGGTAAGTGAAAGTCAATAAATTTTTAGTTGAGAATAAGAAGATTCTACTCTGCACTAATCAGGGACAGGTGATTCAGGTAGGTTCAATGTGGTTTAAAAGGTAGCTTCTCTTTCTTAAACTATCAAATGCTCTCAATATGACATAGCCTATAATTGCTTACACTAGAGAGATAAATCAAGCAGGGCCATGGTGGCACCATTTTTGAATTTCCTGTAAACATTTGAGACAGAAATAGATTGTTGGAGAAAAAAAACGAGCCAAGACCCACCTACGTTATATTGGATTCTTCATTATAATGGAGGGTGTTATATTGGATTTACAGTGTATTTTTTAAATTAAATTTTCTCCATTCTTAAACATATTCCAGTTGCAACGTTCATGGTTGTGATTGTTGTGACTTTGTGTGTTGAATGGCTATTTGAATGATTGTGCAGTTTTAGAACACACTCGTTTGTTCATGCTTTATTCAATGATTATGTTGTAGTTATCTTCATTTTGTTCATGCTTTGTTCAATAATTATGTTATAGTTATCTTGTATGCATGAATTCCAAATTTGGTATCTATAGAGTAAATAGACGAATGATGTTATTTAAAGCATATCACAAACAATATATATAGATGAATTTATTTATAATTCATATAACTCAATGTTGCTGTAAAAATAGCAGTTTGTGTGTATGTGTATGCATGCATCCATCAGAGCTTGGAATTCATCCAACTAACACAAAATGTTGTCCGAATGAAGATGGTGTGTCGCATGTAAGAATCATGTCCTTAACTTTAAGCTCAATGTAATATTTTATGGTCAAAGTGCAAATTTAAGCACAATAAACCTTGTCTGGACTATAACTTCATCATTGTCCTTGACGTTTTAAAATAACTAAGCACAACTGTTCAGATAAATGTTGAGATAGCATGCCATGTGAAAGATCTTTGTCCTAAGGTCAAGGTCACATTTAGAGGTCAAAGGTCAAATATTGGCATGATGCAGTTATTTCAGATAGTAACTTGGTTAGTTGTGCAATTACTTTCAATGGAATGTTCACCATGTTGAAACAGCAAGTTGTTAGCAAGACCTGTGTCCCTAGCTCAAAGGTCAAGGGCTAACTTCAAAAAGGGGCATCTTTCATCGTGTGCGGACTGTAAAAAATCATTTATAAAACATGTTACATTCTAATTGTTCACTTTTTGGTAACAACACATGTCCCAAGCTTCAAGGTCAAAGTTGACTTAAAGGTCGATCCTCAGAGTATGGAGACTGTTACTTTATCATTTAATCAACAATTTTAAAATTAAATGCCTCACATATTCACACTGTTGAGAGTATGTGATGCCTGCAATGCCTGTGTCTCACTTGTCAAGGTGAAGGTCAAACTTTTTAATAATTGAAATATGAATGCCATTCTTGCCAATGGGCTGGACATGATACATATCTTGTTGTATCCTTCTTGCTATCTAGCAAAGTAATGGAACAAATATTTTAAATGTGATAAAAAATGAAAATGTGTATAAATGATTGGGTAGAATGAGCATCTCGGGAAAGAGTTCAACCAAGAGTTTTCAGATAAAGCCCTATTTGCGGCGTCATTGGAAAATGGGTCTTTTGCTATATTTGGCCAGCATAGCTCAAGAATAGCCTGCCCATCAACTCAGTTTTGTCTTGAACTACCCTTCCGCTAATGGAACCACGAAACCTTGTAAGACTTTATAGGTAGCTTTTTACCAAACTGCGCAACTAGTTGTTCAGGCTGGTCTGGCGGTTTGTTGGCCGCATATGGCGTTAGACCCATTTTCGCATGATGTGATTCATATTGCTTCTTACAATTGGTTGAATAAGATGAAAATGTGCAGAAGAGTATCTCTAAGCCACCATTTGTCATGCTATAATATCTTCACATAAAGGGTAAGCCTGAGAAATTGGCGAACAATAACATCCGAACGCACTCTGACAAAGACGGGGATGACTTAAAGCAGAAACAAAATATCATTAAAGAAGAGAATACAAACTCGGACGGCGATGTATTGGAAGAGAAACCTGAAAAAGACATTGATGCAAACAAAGACCTGATTAATGAAAAAGATAAAGGGGACAAAGTCAAGAATGAAACGCCTCTAATAGAAGATGTCGGTACTAAGCGAGATAGGGACCTACTCAAGCGCACGATCAGTGCCCCGCCTGCTGTCATGGAGGTAATGGCAGCCTGCACTCTGGCTTGGGTTACCATGGGTACCAGGAAGGGTCTGCTAGCATGTGCATGAATTAATCTGCCACTAACAGGGACTTGTTAATTGTGTATAACTACCGGAGCTACAGTATATCTTGTCTGTCTACACTTAATGCAACATGTACAGGCCTTTTTCCGTAGGTCTCACCCGTCAGAATATCTGACCTTTTCCTTAAGCTTAATATGGTTGGTTTTTTCCAAGCTAAATATGGTTGTTTTTTTTTATGCCCCCGCAGGTGGGCATATAGTGATCGCACTGTCCGTCTGTCTGTCTGTCCGTCTGTCTGTCTGTCCGTCTGAAATTCCGTCACACTTGCGTTTAGGTTTTGCGTTAAGGTTTCCAAAAATGTTCATAACTTCTATGTCGCTTCAAATGTAACCTTCATATTTGGTATGCATGTGTATCTCATGGAGCTGCACATTTTGAGTGGTGAAAGGTCAAGGTCAAGGTCATCCTTCAAGGTCAAAGGTAAAAAAAAAAAAATCAAAGCGGCGCAGTAGGGGGCATTGTGTTTCTGACAAACACATCTCTTGTTCCTTATTGTATAAAAGAAAAGCAAAAAACTACTCAAGGAAATATCTTGCGCACAGAATTACACAAATTCTTTATGACAAACGGACATTTTGCATTTATAATTAAACCGCAAAAAAATGAACCACCTTAATTGAACAATGAAAACAAATATGAAGAATTATTAGTATTTGTTATCTGTATTCCAAATTTAATGCTTTTACCAAACTACCAAGTTTAACCTGGTACCTTTTACCATAAAGTCTAGAAAAAGGCCTGTATAATATATAACTGATATAGTCAGAATCCATGCCATCTAACAATAATCCATCTTTAGGAAAACTACATCAATTAGGAAAACTTCATAAATCAAAGTAAAAACAAAAAAGAGACATGCAACTCGTATAAGGAAATGTGAAGTTTATCTTTAATTGAAGTTTGTTTTCACCAGAAGGGACACCTTTATTGTGTGTAATTCTGTCAAAGCATGTTCCATGCAGCTCTTGAGGACACAATATGTTTGTAGATTCTCATGTCAAAATCTGGAAAAGGTTCACTTAAACAGACTTGGCATTTATTATCAATTAATATGCCTAGTTGCAAAAAATATTAAAATCTTGTGAAATAATTATACGGATAAATAATGGTTTTTAATGAAAAATAATATGTTGGCTTTTATCAGATATAAAATATGTTTAAAAAATGTATATTTTATTTAGTGATATATATTAAGCACACACACTCATTCAAAATGAAGTTTTGTTATTTACTAAAATCAGTTATACATGTTTAAATAATATGAATTAGTAATATTATCCCATGTTTATGAAACCTTTATAATTATTGCACAAATTACCCATGTTATTGCACAAATTGCCCATATTATATGGATGTGTTTTTGTCTTTTGTGTTTATAATTTCTTAAAACACTACTCAGTGCCTCTTCTGAGCTAAACTATAGTTAACTGGCGAGGGTACACTTTCTACTTTTACTCACTCATGTTCACTGACATATAAAAAATGTACTCTCGAGGACCAAGTTTTTTTAAGGTAAGTGAGCATGCTTTATCCACTACATTTCTGTCTGAATGACATCAAACCAAACTTCTGTGTAAAACCTTTCTCAGCTTTGAGCTTTATAAGAAAACCTAGCTTTATAAGAAAAGCTTTAGCAAGAAATTCTCTGTTTGACTTTACAACACTTTGATGCTTATAACGGTAGATGAGCTATTAGTACACTCTTAATTGCATGACCGTTGGGTCAATTTTTCTGGCCACTGCTTTTCTTTAAAATGAACAACTATTGTTTGAAACATGATTTTCAATGGAATTTTGAACAGTGTTTGTAATGTTAGTATATTATTGATACGATGCAATTGTAAGATTTAATAAGGCTTAGCACATGTTTTGTTTCAGTTTCTTTGACATCTTTTGCTGTTAATTACTGTGTTGACATTTCCGTCATCAACATAGGGAAAGATAAGCAATCAAATAGTTTGGTGCTCCATCTAGTTCTATTTAGGTTTCCTGTTGCTGCCTATGTGTTAACCAAAACCAAGAAATGTTGAATAACTCAAAACTTTATTCTGTTTTTGTGTGCAAAAGTAATTGACAATAAAAATTAAATGAAAATAATCAGAATAATGGTAAAAGCTGCATTTATACATTTGTAATGACAATGTCAAGAAACTGTTTTTGAGACCACTGCCTGATTAGGGATGTCAAAATTCTTTCAAATGGCACCAAGTGTTTTCTAAAGGAATGAACTAGAAAATATCTCTTATTATAAACCTAAGGCTTTTGATGCAATGGGCAAGAATAAACCGGTTATAAGTAAGAAACTCCATCCTTTTCTCCCAAAGTCTGTCCTTAAATAAGAAATATTTGTTTAGCACAGATTTGGACCCTCTATATTTGTTTAATTAAGAGCTGGTAGGCGGACCGTAATATATATATATATTTATAATCTGGCTTCTTTTGAAACTTTAGTATAATAAAAACTCTTCCCCCTTTTTGGAAATCATCTGCCTACGTCATAACTAAAGGAAATGCCTGTTTGATCTGTCCCTATGTGACTAACAAGGGCAATTGTTCTGTTGTTTGAAGTGATTTGCTGCCATGAACATGTGCGTGTTTTGTTATTGAGTTCTAACGGCTTAAGTGTGTTGTTTGACAGGTGCCCAAAATTTCAATCAACTCAAAATCGTACGTGAAAAACGATGTCAAACCTGAGAGCGACACCCCGTCTTGGCGACTTGGTCTGCGAAAAACAGGAAGTACCAGTATGGTACCCCATGAAACAACGGTTGCTAGGGTAACCACGGATGACAAAAATCTAGCTAGGTCAGCGTCTAGTCCCCGACTCGCTGAGGAGGAGGATAACAAAAACAATGAAAAGAATGTAAGTTAACCCTGTACCACTCAGATATACACTTTGACCTATTTGTAGTCCCTTAGAAGATCAAATGATCCACGCTCTGGGAAAATGGTGCTTAATGCGTGAGCAGAAAGTGTCTATCGAGATTAGCCTGTGCAATCTGTAAAGACTAATCAGGGATGACACTTTCCGCATTTATGGAATTTTTCGTTTAAAAGAAGTCTCTTCTAAATAAAAATCCAGTCTAGGTGAAAAGTGTTGTCCCTGATTAGTCTGTGTGGAATGTATAGGCCAATCTAGGCTGACACTTAACACACACTCATAAAGCCCCAATTTCCAGAGCACAACTCAAATTAAATTAAAAGACATTTCTCAAGTTTTAAAGACTTCATTTCCAACCCTAAGATACTGATTAGCAGCAAACAGCATATTACCTGAACAGATGGCAAGTGCGAGTTACTCGCAGGATGTTCTAAATTTAAGCTGCTTGCATATAGCCATTCTCAATTTGCATCTGAGTGGGAAAGGATTAAAACTGATGTTGAGAAGATCTCAAATATATACCACTTTTAATGTACTGTTATGTAAAGAATGTTTTTCGTTAATTGTTGCCATTGCTTTCTTGCTGTGCAGTGTTGTTTCTGGTTTTTACAGCTGACGTAAGATACTAACACATTTATGGCATCTAGCCTAAGTTATACCAGTCATTTACATTTTAATATCTGTATTTTGTTGTTTAAGTTTAATTTTATTGGACAAAATAACGTTAAATTATGGGTGTGTTAAATTTTTTTTTAAACTTGAATCCTCAAATTGAAAGGCCTTGCACTTAGTAGCAATAATACCGAAACTTTGCTAAATGGAAAGAAACATACTTATATCTATTGAACCTTTAATGAAATCAAGAGTTGTGCGTATATGTTTGTTGTATTCCCATAAAACAAAAGTTTAATTTCTCATTATTCCAATGAATTTGATATTAACTTAAGGAAGCAGGCATGAAAATCTGCGTATGTTATTATAATTGTGTTGAAAAAAAATCCATAAAAATATAACAAAATCCAAGTAAACAGACTTATTAGTGTTCAGTAAAATATTGTTTTGTAAAAATAGCAATTTTTCATTTTCTTTCCAGGACAAGCCGTTGTCACGACGACCATTCCTCAGTTCTTCTTCCTTCTCCGGCTCTGACAACAATAACTCTAGCCTTACTGACAGGTGGGTACTTAGGGTCATTTCTTTCCCTCTTTGCCTTTGTTTGAATAATATTTTATGGGAAAGCATTTTCTTGTGAATAAAACAATAACTGTCATGGTTGCGGAGTTACTTTGAGGAAAAAAGGATAAGTGTTTGATTTGCACTTGTTTCGTTTGTTCATTTTTGATATGGTTTGTTTTCATCATATTAATTTGTCTTCTGATATTGTTTTTAGAGTTGTATTATTGCTGTATGTAATCTTCATTTTACTTAGTTACAATTAGATTATATATTTTAAGCTCAACATGCTCCTTGTGAGCTATAAGAGAAAACTTTGTTTTATATAAATTTCGACAATATTTTTAAAGCATAGTTAGAAGAATACCTTTTTTATCCATAATATACATGTGTGTGTATTAAACAGACTTCAGCGCTGGCGAAGGTTAGTTGGTTGTTGGTAGACGTCCAGTCAGTTTATATTCATACCCAGACTTTCCAGCACTTTGATTAGTTATCTGAAATATAGGCTGGGGATGGTTGAATTATATGGAGGGCTTTTTGCTGGGACGCAGTCCGCGAGCTTCATTCTAACATAACAGCTTTACCACTTTTTCAGATGATAACTATAAGTGAACCTAATGTATAAATGCCAGTCTAGTTTATTAAATGAGTGCTTACAATATTCAAATTGTGTATAAATTCTTTGTGTAAAGTAAACATGGTTTGAAATCAACCAAACCCACTATATTTGATTTTATATTCTGAATTCATCTAAGAAGTTCTTTTCACCAGATTTTGTCATTTCCATTGCTTGTTGCAACTTTCATGCACATTAAGCGAATGGCTAGAGTTTTAACAGGACTGGCTATTGCTTCACATCCATTTTCACTGCATTTACAGCCATAAAGCAGAATTTGATAGAGAAATTTTATGTTCCCCAGTCTATACTGGGGGACATATTGTTTTTGCCCTGTCTGTTTGTTGGTTTGTTTGTTGGTTTGCACAAACTTTAACATTGGCCATAACTTTTGCAATATTCAACATAGCAACTTTTATATTTGGCAAGCATGTGTATATCATGGAGCTGCACATTTTGAGTGCTGAAAGGTCAAGGTCATCCTTCAAGGTCAAAGGTCAATTATATGGGTCAAAATCGCTCATTTTGGCCATAACTTCTGCAATATTCAACATAGCAACTTGATACTTGGCATGCATGTGTATCTCATGGAGCTGCACATTTTGAGTGCTGAAAGGTCAAGGTCATGGTCATCCTTCAAGGTCAAAGGTCAATTATATGGGTCAAAAT
>VMBQ01000855.1:46105-59178 GCA_007657795.1 Dreissena rostriformis | reverse complement strand
GGGGGTTGCTTTGAAATATTTTAATTTGAGAATAAGTGTTTTGAATATCATACTTGCTGAGGTTCAACTTATAGAGCTGGATTAGGAGATGAACCAAATGTTTTGATTAACAATTAAAAAAAAAAAAAAACGTCAATTGAGAATTTAAGGCTGTCATTTGGGAAAAATATATACTTTTTCAAATTGGGAATAGGCCAAATTTTAGTCTAAAATTTGACAAAAAAAACACTGGAAGGGCCATTATTCTCACAGCTCCTAAGGGACATCTGAACTAAGTCTTAACTAAAATGGAAATTTATGATAAATTTCCTGTCTGAATGTTGATGTTATATGTGGATACAAAATTATAAAATAATAACCATTCAAGCCATATTGACCAGTTTACAGGTATTTTAATGTAAAGACCTAAACACAAAATGGCCTTCAGAAATTGTATGATGTTAGTAATTTCTTACCTAAAAAGTAATGTGACATCAGGCCCAGGACCTGAAGTTTATCATAGGGCTATTGTCCTTCACTATAAGTGATTGTGTTATGTGTCATCCCAGATTAGCCTGTGCAGTCTGCACAAGCAGTCATTGACAATACTTTCTGTGCAGCTTTTCTTATATGGCGTAGTCAAGTACATGAGGGATAAGTTGTCATCCGCAGACTAGTGGTAAATTGAATGGCTGCCACATACTTGTTGTGCATAAGAGATAATGTGTGTCCTCTCAATACACGATTTTATATTATGTAGTTAATATATATGATATAAAACATGCGATCTGTTTCCATGGTAGGGCGTGACTTTGGAGGATGTTCAACAGGCGAACGCGGTCCTCACTAAGACTGACCCCAACGCAGTAACCACGGCAACAACAACATCTGCTACCATGGCAACCGCCTCCATAGCAACCACAGAAGCCCCCACCGCCACCACCAGTCTGACCACGGACACAACCGCCACAAAATCTCAGGACTCTACTGCCTCGTCGTCGCGGACAAGTGTGTTAGGCAATGTAAACGTTAACAATGATAAAGACATTGGTAGCCGGTTGCCGGTGGATGTGAATATTCGGAGAACCCAGTCTACTCGTGAAACGGACACTGCCTCTATGTCAAATTGGAGAAAGAATCGGGATGATCCTACTAAAAAAGATGTGAGTCTTCATTTCATTCTCTCATTATTTTTTGGAGTACCTCAAGTGTTTTTTAGCTCACCGTGCTCATGGTGAGCTTTTGGGATCGCCTTTTGTTGTCGTCCGTTCGTTGTCAACATTTTGCCTTGTGAACACTCTAGAGGCCACATTTCTTGTCCCATCTTCATAAAACTTGGTCAGAACATTTGTCCCAATGATACCTCGACTGAGTTCGAAACTGGGTCATGCTGGGTCAAAAACTAGGTCACTAGGTCAAAAAAAAGAAAAACCTTGTGAACACTGTAGAAGTCACATTTGATGCCCAATCTTCATGTTACTTTGTCAAAATTTTTGTCTTAATGATATGTTAGTTGAGTTCAAAAATAGGTCCGGTCCGTTGAAAAAGGGGGCGGGGCAGTTTTCCTTATATGGCAATAGAGAAACCTTGTGAACACTCTTGAAGTCACAATTTTTGTCCAATCCTCATGATACATGGTCAAAACNCATTTCTTGTCCCATCTTCATAAAACTTGGTCAGAACATTTGTCCCAATGATACCTCGACTGAGTTCGAAACTGGGTCATGCTGGGTCAAAAACTAGGTCACTAGGTCAAAAAAAAGAAAAACCTTATGAACACTGTAGAAGTCACATTTGATGCCCAATCTTCATGTAACTTTGTCAAAATGTTTGTCTTAATGATATGTTAGTTGAGTTCAAAAATAGGTCCGGTCCGTTGAAAAACATGGCCGCCAGGGGGCGGGGCAGTTTTCCTTATATGGCAATAGAGAAACCTTGTGAACACCCTAGAAGTCACAATTTTTGCCCAATCCTCATGAAACATGGTCAAAACTTTGGTTTTATTGATATTTCGGACAAGTTCAAAAATGGTCTAGATTGGTGAAAAAACATGGCCGCCAGGGGGCGGGGCAGTTTTCTCTAAATGTATATAGTGAAAACATGTGAACACTCTTGAAGTCACATTTTTGGTCCAATCTTCATGAAATTTGGTCAGAACATTTGTTTCCTGGAAACGACGGTTGCGTTCGAAAATGGTTCGGATCGGTAAAAAAACATGGCCACCAGGGGGGGGGGGTCATTTTCCTTATATTTACATAGTAAAAAAAACAACCTTGTGAACACTCTAGAAGTCACATTTTTTGCCTAATCATTATGAAATTTGGTCACAACATTGGTTTTGTTGATATCTCGGACGTGTTCGAAAATGGTCATGATCATTTGAAAAACATGGCCGCCAGGGGATGGGCAGTTTTCGTTATATGTATATAGTGAAAACATGTTAACATTCCAGAAGACACATTTTTGGCCCAATTGTCATGAAATTTGGTCAGAACATTTGTTTCCTAGATACGAGAGTTGACTTCGAAAATGGTTCCGGTCCATTGAAAAACATGGCTGCCAGAGGGTGGGTGGGGGCATTTTCCTAATATTTATATAGTAGAAAAAGCTTGTGAACACTCTAGAAGTCATATTTTTTGCCCAATCATCATGAAACTTGAAACGGTAGTTTTGGTGTTATTTGTGTTTTAAACAGTGTTGATAGTTGTTTTAATTGGAAATATCATTGCAAGGTGAGTCTGAAAATAGTTCTGGTTTGTTTAAAAACAAGGTCCTCGGGTGGGTGGCAGTTTTCTGTTTATGGCTATAGTGAAACATTGTGAACTCTCTATAAGTCACATTTTAGTTCAATCTTAATGAAACATGCTGAGAACATAATTATGTTCTTCTGATATCTTGAGTAAGTTTGAAAATGGTTCCGGTGCTTTTAAGAACATGGTGTCCAGGGGCGAGCAAATTTCCTCTTGTGAACCTTATGATAATATTTATGTTTCATAAAGTACTTTTATTATTTTGAACTCCACCTTCTCAGAATAGCTAAGTTCTTTTAGGTCTCAGGTGAGCGCCTTAGGGCCTGATGGCCCTCTTGTTTTGCAGTGTTGTGAGGCTTGAAAATATAAACTGTAAAATCATCCTAATTTGTGGGACGTTAATTTTCGTTGATTTCGTTGGTTGACTTATCCACAAATTTAACATTATTATACACACAGGAATATGACGGTCACCAATTTACTCATTTTTTTGTTACAAAATCAGAAATCCACCAATTTATTTGTTCATGTAAAGGTCATATTTAGAAAAATCACGAAATTTCATGCTCGATTATAAATGATTTTACAGTAAAAAAAAAATTGTCCTTTACTATATATTTGTTTGCCCTTGATGTGTATTTTTCTGAATTTGTACCCTGGTTTATATATTCCTTATCTTTTTAAGCACATAAAGTTAACATTCAATACTGCTTATATTATTGCTCAGTTAGTAAAGTTTATATCATTATGAATTCTTTTCATCACCATTTTGGGAAGGGGGCGGTGGCCGATTGAATTTGGAAAAATCATGTTGTTGTTACAAAAATTGGGAAATTGGTGGAGTTTTGTTTGCTACATCTACTTTAAAATTGACAATAAAAGTGTTTTCAATATTTGATTTGAAAAGGTTCTACTAACAGAGCTGGCTAGCAGGGTTCTCAATAAGTTTTGAGGCAACAGGCCAAAATGGGAAACCAACAGGCCTTCTANAAAAGCTCTTTATTATGTTTGTAAAATTTTAACTCATATAATATTTCTGGACATTTACAAATCATCCAAGTCACAATGGCAATGTCACGATTGAATGTTTGCCAATATGATAGAAGATTTCACCACTTACATACATATCACACAAATTGATGAAATAGAAACAACTTTCAGAATTTCAGTTTGCTTAAAAATTTAGAACATTTGTTCCATCAATAAGTGTGCAACAAAAGTTTGCCCTAATTCATTAAAAATGTGATTTTTCACAAATAAAGTGTATCATCATTCGGATAAATACAACTTTCGGATACGTAAATGGCTTATTGCACTCAATTTTTAGGGTCAATTTTATGATTTTGACGGGTTTTTTTTGCACAAGGTTCCAATTGGGACATTTTATTTTGATAAGGAAAAAACTTCTATTTTGGATTGGGAATGGGGCCGAAATTCGGCCTTACTGGCATGGGCGGAAAAGGCCTGATCGTCCGTCTACCATGCACAGTTTGTGCAACACTTCTAGTTTGAAACGTAACTGAATTAAAACAAACTTTCACAATCTGGAACAAAAACTCACCATGTGCTGAAAAGAATTTCAAAATAATTGACTGCTTTTCATCGAATTTTCGTCTTTTCATTGTTGTTGTTGTAATAATGCGTTAAGGGAGATAATCATGCGACGTCTTTGTTTAATAGCAAAAAGGAACAAAATTACAGAAAGGACACGAAATTTCGAAAAGTTAATTTAAGATTTTCCGAATCTGCACGATTTTCAACCGGCCAAAATCTGATTTCAAACGGCCAATTTGGCCGGCGGCTGGCTCTTATTGAGAGTCCTGGGCTAGGGGAAATTATTTAAATGTTGCAATTTATTATATACAATTTTATAAATATATACTTTTTGAGATTGGGAATGGGGTCCAATTTCAGCCCCAAATTTTACACACACAAAAACGCCAACAATTGTACATGGACATATCTTTAGACACTTTGATTGATTCTCATATTGGGGCATTAACCTGCAATTTGATGTTCATATTTTGCCGTTTACATGCAAAAAAAAGCTATATTCCCTATCTTTTGTCTGCGTATTTGCAGACTGCCTTGTGTGATTGTGATATTTTCAAAGGTCCTTTTGTTTCAAAGGATGATAATAGGGCTTCAACACAACTTCAAACTAATTGGCAATAAAAGTGTTTTCAATATTATATTTAAAATGGTTCAACTTACAGAGCTGGATAGGGAATATTGTGATTGTGATATTTTCAAAGTCCCTTTTGTTTCACAGGACGATACAAGTGCAACTCGGAGTAGCAGTTTTCGAAGAATACGAGAAGGTGGTAGTGGGTATACCCCCCTCGAAAACTCAGGTAAGTTTTTTAACGTTTGATCAAAACCTTAAAAGACAGTTTCAAATTTTCCTATAACAGATCATCTCTCATTTAGATTAATTTCATTACTTTGATATATATATATGCTGTCAATCCAAAATAACACCAATATAATGGGGCAGGGTCTTGTTTCCCATTTTTTGACTTCTTTTTTTATCCAACTTTTGATTTCTGTCTAACATGTTTTTAGGAAGTACCAAAAAAGCCCCCTTTACGTTGCTTGATTGATTTCTCTATTATTATCAATTAGAGGCTAACTGCCTCTTAGTCTACTGGGTGAAATATTAATACAATATTTTCAAATCCTTATCAAGAAATTTGTAAAAATTTCAAGAAGGCTTTTATAATCTAATGTTTTAACTCAATTCAATTAATCTGTGTTTTTCTTTCATTAATTTTCACTGCAAAAATAAAACATGTGCATGTGCAGAAAGTGTGGAAAGATTTATGGTAAGAAGAGTCTTCTTTTAGCGAAAAATACCATAAAAGCATAAAGTGTCGTCCCTGATAAGCCTGTGTGGACTGCACAGGCTAATCTGTGATGACACTCAATGAACATGCACTAAGCCCCCGTTTTACCAGAGCCAGGGTCATAGAGATGTAATCTCTTGCAGCATATGTCCCTCGAAACCGTACGGAGCGCGCTGCAGAGCGCAATGCATTGTCTATGGTGGATGTAGGCGGTCCGTCAGGGACTGGGGGCAACATCACGAGGTCGGCCTCACTGCGACAGGAGAGGCTTAGGAAGCAGGAGGAAGAGAGCCAACAGGAACAACAACGCAAAGACAAGGAGAAGGAGAAAGGTACTGGAAAAAAACAACATATGGGTCGCATCATCAGAAAATGGGTCTTTTGGCATAAAACACCTTGTCTGGAATGGAACTTTATCAGCAACCATGCAATTTTAAAATGTCATACCACTTATGACCACCATGAGTGGCAGTCTGGTCAGATGCTTCTTTGTCCGCTTTTAAGTCATGCAAGGTTTTGTGGTCTCATAAGCAGACATGGTAGCTTCTGACGGATGCGCAGGCTTGTCTTGTGCTAGTCTCATACGCAGACATGGTAGCTTCTGACGGATGCGCAGGCTTGTCTTGTGCTACTCTAGCGGCATATGGCATAGGGTACATTTTTGTATGATGTTGGTCATATATTATTGTTCCATAATAAATAGCCTCAAACTTAAGGACGTGATTTCCCTGCTCTTCAGCTGATTTTCACCCAATTGAATGAAAAAATTGCTTTACAGAATGTTTGTAAGTTTGCTGTATTGATTTCAAAGTGACATGTTTAGCATTACTAAGGCATGAAAGTTTGCGTATAATGAAGCATTTTCTGCTCTTTTTTTCTTAATGAAGTTTCTACTTAGCAAAATTCCAGTTTAGACAGACTGCACAGGCTTATCTGGGATGACACTTTTCGAACATGCATTAAGCCTGGTTTTTCCAGAGTGAGGCTCAAAATATTTGAAAAGTGATTGCGTATGATCTTCGCTACCCACAGGCACTGTACAGGATGATACAGATGGGGACAGATCCAGCCAGGATAAGGACGACAAACGCCATGAGTCCACCGCGATACGGAGACGTAAGATCAACCGCGAGAGACGCTCCACTGGCATCGCCACCTATACACCCGAGGTAAGTTGGCTGGAAATGGCTCGATAATTGTTTGTTTGTTTTTTAAGCTTGACAATTTACCTTATAGTCCGAAACTGTGCTACTCACACATTTAAAGGCTTCAGCATATTTGCTCTGATAAAGATAAACCTGTTACATCTCCATTTCACTGTTTCTACTCTATGGTTGTAACCAGAGACATTTATTTGAAGTGTATACTTTCAAAACAGAACGCTTGCTTCAACGAAAATCGTAAAAGATATCTATAAAAGGCTAAAACAATTTAGACTTTTTGTATATTAATCATCCTGTTTATACTGTGACAAGGTTCTTCTTGATATGAGCTGTGTCAGGCCAAAATGGGTCTAAGGCTATATGCAGCAAAAATGGGTCTAAGTCTATATGCAGCCAAAATGGGTCTAAGTCTATATGCAGCCAAAATGGGTCTTAGGCTATATGCAGCCAAAATGGGTCTAAGGCTATATGCAGCCATTGAAGCTCCATACCAGCGGCGAATTCACGCAATCTGGTCAGGATCTACCCTGTGCACTATGAGGTCAAGGTTTTGTGGTCTCATTAGCTGGAAGGGTAGCTCCTGAGTAGACTGCACAACTGTGCAGGATGGTCTTGAGCTACACTGGCTGCATATGGCAAAAGAGCCATTTTCGTATTGCGTGGTCATATGTTTTATTTTTGCAATGTCAAACTTAGTGTATTATTGTTACGTATTTTAGACATTAAGGCAAATAAGAGAGAGTGCTCAGAAATGGAAAGAGGAAGTATGCCACACCATGTTGTGATGTGTTTGTGTGTCATCTACACAAGATGTGAATCCGGGGCATATTTTCGACAATTTTAACCCCTACTAAAATTGTATATTTTTCATTCAAAATTAAAAAACAAACATCCTGAACCAGTTAAATTAATGAAACAAAAAAATAGGAATTAATAAATTTCTTTTCATTTCAGTGAAAAAAGTATTTAAAATGTTAATGCTTTTAACAAATTACCCGTTTTTTTGTTGTTTTTTTAGCTCACCTGAGCACAACGTGCTAATGGTGAGCTTTTGGGATCGCTTTTTGTCCGTCGTCCGTCGTCAACATTTTGCCTTGTGAACACTCTAGAGGCCACATTTATTGTCCAATCTTCATGAAACTTGGTCAGAACATGTGTTCCAATGATATCTTGGACGAGTTCAAAAATGGTTCTGGTTGGTTGAAAAACATGGCTGCCAG
This sequence comes from Dreissena rostriformis, assembly GCA_007657795.1. Lineage (NCBI taxonomy): Eukaryota > Metazoa > Mollusca > Bivalvia > Myida > Dreissenidae > Dreissena > Dreissena rostriformis. Next base: position 51,220 of record VMBQ01000855.1, on the reverse strand, counting down.
GGGGCGTGGCAGTTTTCCTTATATGGCTAAAGTAAAACCTTGTGAACACTCTAGAGGCCATATTTACTTTCCAATCTTCTTGAAACTTTGTCAGAACATGTGTCCCAATGATATCTTGGACGAGTTCGAAAATGGTTCCGGTTGGTTGAAAAACCTGGCTGCCAGGGGGCGTGGCATTTTTCCTTAAATGGCTATATTAAAACCTTCTTAACACTCTACGAGTCACATTTATTGTCCAATCTTCATGAAACTGGGTCAGAATATTTTTCCCAATAACATCTAAGCTGAGTTCCAAAATGGGTCCAGTCCGTTGAAAAACATTGCCACCGGGGGGGCGGGGCAGTTAGTACTTTTATTATTTTGAACTCCACCTTCTCAGAATAGTTTAGTTTCTTCGGGTCTCAGGTGAGCGCCTTAGGGCCCATGGCCCTCTTGTTTAATAAAGATACATATTCAAATTTATAGATATGATTTATTTTAAATAATTAAAAAATATTGTTCAATTTCCCCTGGTCAGGTATTTTGTGTAAAAATTCCTCCTTGAAGGGCCTTGGCCCTATTCCCCATGGAACGTGAATATGCCCTGTGAATCACTAGGTCACAGGTTACACTCAACAATATTTGAAGTTCACTGTGTTTCACTGGTTTGTTGCCATCTTTGTACAAGTGACTTATCAAATTATCATAAATGCCTCAATAAGTTGAACTCCTTGTTATAAAGTTGTTCATTTTTTTGTGCATTTTCTATTATAGTTATTTTTATTTTTATTATGCTCTCCCAAAATTTTTGGGGGGAGCATATAGTCGCCGCTTCGTCTGTCCGTCCGTCCGTCCGTGCGTCCCTCCGTGCACAATTTTTGTCCGAGCAATTTCTCAGCAATTAATGACCGGAATTCAATTAAACTTTATGGGAAGCTTCACTACCAAGAGGAGATGTGCATATTATCAGCCGGTTCTGGTCGGATGATTTTTCACAGAGTTATGGCCCTTTGAAATTTTCCATTAACTGTACATATAGTGCAATTCTTGTCCAAGAGGAGATGTGCATATTATCAGCGAGTTCTAGTCAGATGATTTTTCACAGAGTTATGACCCTTTGAAATTTTCCATTAACTACATATAGTGCAATTCTGTCCGGGCTATTTCTCAGCAACTAATGACTGGAATTCAATGAAACTTTATGGGAAGCTTCACTACCAAGAGGAGATGTGCATATTATCAGCCGGTTCTGGTCGGATGATTTTTCACAGAGTTATGGCCCTTTGAAATTTTCCATTAACTGTACATATAGTGCAATTCTTGTCCGGGCTATTTCTCAGCAACTAATGACTGGAATTCAATGAAACTTTATGGGAAGCTTCACTACCAAGAGGAGATGTGCATATTATCAGCGAGTTCTAGTCAGATGATTTTTCACAGAGTTATGACCCTTTGAAATTTTCCATTAACTACATATAGTGCAATTCTGTCCGGGCTATTTCTCAGCAACTAATGACTGGAATTCAATGAAACTTTATGGGAAGCTTCACTACCAAAAGGAGATGTGCATATTATCAGCCGGTTCTGGTCGGATGATTTTTCACAGAGTTCATAATGGCCCTTTGAAATTTTCCATCGTACATATATTGCAATTCTTGTCCGAGCTATTTCTCAGCAACATATTACGGGAATTCAATGAAACTTTATGGGAATCTTCACTACCAACAGGAGATGTGCATATTATCAGCCGGTTATGGTCTGATGATTTTTCACAGAGTTATGGCCCTTTGAAATTTTCTATAAACTGTACATATAGTGCAATTCTTGTCCGGGCTATTTCTCCCCAACTACTGACTGGAATTCAATGAAGCTTTATGGGAAGCTGGGCCTTTGAAATTTACGATTAACTGTACATATAGTCCAATTCTAGTCCGGGCATTTTCTCAGCAACTAATGACTGGAATTCAATGAAACTTTATGGGAAGCTTTACTATCTTTACGAGATGCACATATTATTAGTGGGTTTTGGTAAGATGATTTTTCACATAGTTAAGGCCCTTTGAAATTTTCCATTAACTGTACATATAGTGCAATTCTTGTCCGGGCTATTCCTCAGCAACTAATGACTGGAATTCAATGAAACTTTATGGGAAGCTTCACTACCATTAGGAGATTGGCATATTATCAGCAGGTTTTGGTCTGCTGATTTTTCACAGATATATGGTCCTTTTATCTTCTGAATATATAGTGCAATATTGTGACAAAAAAAACTTTGGGGAGCATCACCCGTCTCCGACGGTTTCTTGTTTGATTTAATTTTAAGCCTTAGGAAACTTTATTCGGTTAGTAAAAAAAAAGAGATAATACACTCTAATCTACGTGAAAATATCTCTCTGAGACTTGGAATCTAGACACTTGTATTTTGTATGAAAAATGTATGAAAAATATTTGTATACCCCCACAAACGAAGTTTAGGGGGTATATAGGAGTGAACTTGTCTGTCTGTCGGTCAGTCGGTCTGTCGGTCCGTATTCAGTGTCCGCTCTCTAATTCAAGTTGTTTTCATCCGATCTTCACCAAACTTGTTCAGAAGTTGTATCTAGATGATGTCTAGGTCAAGTTCGAATATGGGTCATGCCTGGTCAAAAACTAGGTCATGGGGTCACTTTGTGCATTTTAAACATTCAGCATGTTGTCGGCTGTTTTTGTGAAGACAACACGCAAAATATTCTGTGTCAATGCGGCATGTGGGGGTATTCGTCATGTCTGTGACAAAGCTTTAGTTTAAATAATTGTATGCTGGGAAATTTGTCGTCTGCTAAAATGTTGTCTGCTGTATTTCTAAAATTAGCATTTTCTTTGATTTTTTTCTAAGACCACTATCAGAATAGCAAACAGTTTGGATCCTGATGAGACGCCACGTTCTGTGGCGTCTCATCTGGATCCAAACTGTTTGCAAAGGCCTTCAAAATCCGGTTCCAGCGCTCAAAGGGTTAAATAATTGTATGCAATAGCAAGCCACTTGCCATGCTTCATATACATTCTGGGATTTCAATAAATAATATTTTGTACAAAACTCAAATAGATAATTGATCAGAATATTTGTACCAGCAATATGTCGAGAACGGTCACAGGTACATGAATACATACACTTGGTAACCGTCACTGGTACAGGTATACATACACTTGGCAACGGTCACAGGTACATGCTGAGTTTAAAATTGGATCTTGTGCATGAAAAAAAACTGACTAGGTCAAATGGAAGATTCTGGTGGTAAACTTTATTACTCAATCTTCATAAAAATTTTGCCAGACTATTTGTCCGTATTTTTAAACAGACTGGAGAGGTCACTCAAAGTAGCATAATCTTTGTAGATCCAGGGGTTTATAAAATATTTGACAATTCTAAATATCAGAAACTCAGGAGAGCTTCCTTGTGTTCCTTTTAACCCATGAACAAATATACAGAATCGTTTGTCTATCACATTATCGGCTGTAATTCCATAGAAAGAACAGGCGGTAATGTAATGTTGCAAAAATTAGAGAACCATTGATTTTCCATAAATATGAAAGAAAAATATGACTGGATCGATCCTAGCTCTGGGAAAACAGGACTTAATGCATTTGCGAATAGTGTCGTCCCAGAATAGCCTGTGCAGTCAGCACAGGCTATTCAGGGATGAAATTATCTGACTGAACTGGATTCTTGCTAAAAAAAAGACTTCCTTTGAAGGAAAATTACCATAAAAGCGGAAAATGTCCTCCTGTTAAGCTTGAGCAAACTGCACAGGCTAATCTGGGATGATACTTTCCGCACATGCATTAAGCACCAATTTCTTAGAGTGAAGCTCAAATGTAGGGAGGCAGAGGGTCACAGCAGCATTTTTTTTTGTTGTAATTGTAATACTGGAGATGGTTTATGTCACTCATATTGAAGGCCTTAAGAATGAACTGTATTTTTGCATCAATTCTTTATATGCAGTTTTACTTGTTATATTTATTTTTTAATCACAAATTATAAGTAAAATAGTCAACTACAAATGCAGCATGTTATTTGGTTCTACTCCAAAACTGTAAGCTTGTAATAAAAAACAAAAAATATACAAAATCTGTCTATTCATGCATGAACATACATTTTTCCCCCATTTTCCCAGAGCGAGGCTCAAATAAAACTTTGTGAAGGAAGACAACACAACAGTGAACAGTTTTGCCTAGGCCAAATAAAAAAATAGGTCCATTTCCAGTCGCCCGNTGCTTGGTTCTTGGCATAGGTAAAATTGAGTGAACCAAAAGTAGTTTGTATGAACTAAAACATTGTTGATTGAATGTTTACTGTAAACCAGTTTACATCCTTCTATTATACAAAGATTTTCACGAGGCCCTATCCAGTGATAGTAAGTGTGGAACAGTTGTGTTTTCTGGAAGTTATGTTTCGTTCTGTTGGTTGTTTTCATTTTATGCTGTTGATTTGGATTGTAACTTTTTCAAAGTTATATGTTTGCAACATTTTAGTTTGTTTATCAAAATATGTGCCACACCTTGGGAAAAATTAGCGTAATGCACAAGCTTAACCCTTTGAGCGCTGGAACCGGATTTTGAAGGCCTTTGCAAACAGTTTGGATCCAGATGAGACGCCACAGAACGTGGCGGCTCATCAGGATCCAAACTGTTTGCTATTCTGATAGTATTCTTTGAAAAAAAAATCGAAGAAAATGCTAATTTTAGAAATTTAGCAAACAACATTTTAGCAGACGACAAATTTCCCAGCATGCAAAGGGTTAAAGTATTGTCCCAGATTTGGTGTTGGGATTGTGAATGCTGATCTTCGACTATACTTTTGGCACATGCGTTAAGCCCAGTTTTCTCAGAGCGTGGCTTAATTATTATATTTACCCTTTGCATGCTGGGAAATTTGTCGTCTGCTAAAATGTCGTCTGCTGAATTTCTAAAATTAGCATTTTCTTTGATTTTTTTCAAAGACCACTATCAGAATAGCAAACAGTTTGGATCCTGATGAGACGCCACGTTCTGTGGCGTCTCATCTGGATCCAAACTGTTTGCAAAGGCCTTCAAAATCCGGTTCCAGCGCTCAAAGGGTTAATACATAATGGGCTATTGTCTCAGTCACCTTCTTGT